>JADRCD010214782.1:0-17211 GCA_019843815.1 Montemys delectorum | reverse complement strand
GCTGGATTTGTGGAAAGATATTGTGTAAATTTTGTTTTGTCATAGAATATCTTGTTTTCTCCATCTATGGTAATTGAGAGTTTTGCTGGGTATAGTAGCCTGGGCTGGCATTTGTGTTCCTGTAGGGTCTGTATGACATCTACCCAGGATCTTCTAGCTTTCATAGTCTCTGGTGAGAAGTCTGGTGTAACTCTGATAGACTTGCCTTTATATGTTACTTGCCTTTTTTCCCTTACTGCTTTTAAAATTCTTTCTTTGTTCAGTGCATTTGGTGTTTTTATTATTATGTGTCGGGAGGAATTTCTTTTCTGGTCCAGTCTATTTGGGGTTCTGTAGGCTTCTTGTATGTTCATGGGCATCTCTCTCTTTAGGTTAGGGAAGTTTTCTTCTATAATTTTGTTGAAGATATTTACTGGCCCTTTAAGTAGGGAGTTTTCACTCTCTTCTATACCTATTATCCTTAGGTTTGGTCTTCTCTTTAAGTCCTGTATTTCCTGGATATTTTGGGTTAAGAGCTTTTTTCTTTTTGCATTTTCTTTGACTGTTGTGTCAATGTTTTCTATGGTGCCTTCTGCCCCTGAGATTCTCTCTTCTATCTCTTGTATTCTGTTGGTAATGTTTGCATCTATGACTCCTGATTTCTTTCCTAGGTTTTGTGTCACCAGGGTTGTCTCTCTTTCTGTTTCCTTTATTGTTTCTATTTCCATTTTTAGATTTTGGATGGTTTTCCTCATTTCCTTCACCTGTTTGATTGTGTCTTCCTGTAGATCTTTAAGGAATTTTTGTGTTTCCTCTTGAAGGGCTTCTAGCTGTTTACCTGTGTTCTCTTATATTTCTTTGAGGGTGCTATTTATGTCTTTCTTAAAGTCCTGTATCATCACCATGAGAAATGATTTTATATCTGAATCTTGCTTTTCCAGTGTGATGGAGTGTCCAGGACTTGCTATGGTGGGAGAATTAGGTTCTGATGATGCCAAGTGACCTTGGTTTGTGTTGTTTATTTTCTTATGCTTGCCCCCTGCCATCTGGATATCTCTAGTGCTATCTACCTTTCCTAAATCTGACTGGAGCCTGTCCTTCCTGTGATCCTGGTTGTGTCAGAACTCCTCAGAGTCAAGCTGTGTCTGTGATCCTGTGATTCTGGGATCCTGTGATCCTGGGCTTGTTAGGTCACCTGGCAGTGGAGCTTCCTCTGGGTGTTATGGGACTGGCTGCAGAGTTGTGCCCAAGGTCTGCTCTGGATACCAGCCCAGACAGACGGGAAGGAACCTGAGACACTGGGCTGGTGGAGTTCCTGTGTGCCTGGTCCCTCTGGTCCCAGTTACTCCTAGTGTTGGGACAAATGGTAGTTCCTCCTCACCTCTGATCCTGGATGTGTCAGATGGCCTGGGAGTGAAGCTTCCTCTAGGTATTGTGGGACTGGCTGCAGAGCTTGTGCCCAAGGTCTACTCTGGACAGCAGCCCAGACAGACTGGAAGGAACCCGAGACACAGGGCTGGTGGAGTTCCTGTGTGCCTGGTCCCGCTGGTCCCAGTTACTCCCAGTGTTGGGACAGATGTTGGTCTCTCTTCACCTCTGATCCTGGGTGTGTCAGAGCGCCTGGGAGTGGATCTTCCTCTAGGTGTTGTGGGACTGGCTGCAGAGCTTCCACCCAAGGTCTGCTCCATCATTTTCTTTTCATAGCCAATGGTCGTGGATAAACTTTTAGCAGATCACTACACATCTACAGTGTGCCGGCTTACAGAGGACTCATCTTGTACTAGACACTGTATCTACTTTTCTCACTTAATCTTCACAATAACATCAAAAGGGAGATGCCCCTCTCTAAAGTCTTATGTAGACATTAAAATATTTATGACAAACACAAGATGGCTTTAAAACTTTCATGATAAGTGAGCAAGATAAGTGTTAAATATAAAAGCTAGATGCCCATGTATCTAGCATGGTTATAGCCAGATACCTTCAAAGCTATCTATGAATTAAAATGTTGAAATGAAGGTCACAAAACGGAAGTGATTTGTTAAAATTTTTTCTGAGTGCTTGTGACTGTTAGGATATCATGTAGTTTTCAGAGAGAGAGAAAGAGAGAGAAAGAGAGAGAAGGGTGGCTGTAGGTACATCTGCCCATACCTAAAAGCAAGTTCTCTAAGCTAGAGGCCGATAGATTGACAGTTACCTTCAAGTCCATGGACTTCCTCCCCGTCTTTCATGCCAATGCCCCTAGGCACCCCAGCCTCTTCCAGCATGCTAGGTACCATCTCTTTAGAGAGGACCTTCTGATTTCTCTTCAGATCCCACATGCTGCCTCCAGGTGACTTCTGAGCATTGTCACTTCTGACCACCCTAGTTAGCATGCATCCTCCTTCATTCACTATGCCAGCCCCACACACTGCGTATGTACTCTTTGCATGCCACATGCCACCATTCTATAGGCCGTAGAATCCGGGGTGTTTTATTTCAACAGTGCACAGTATGTCTGTGTATTGTCTACTCATCTCACTCGAGTAAGGTGTAAATGTCTCAGAGGCAGGGGCATTGTGCCATCTATGTTATATCTCAGGTACCTAGGATTCCAGGAACTTAAGGAGGTCTTGAAAATGCATTGAGTGTTTGTCTCAATCAGGCTTGGTATTGCTGTGATCAGAGACCATGATCAAAAGCAACTTGGGGAGGCCAGGGTTTATTTGGGTTATGCTTCTGCATCTTAGTCCATCTTTGAAGGAAGTCAGGACAGGAATTCATACAGGATGAACCTGGAGTCAGGAGCCGATGCAGAGGCCATGGAGGGGTGCTGCTTATTGCCTTGCTCCTTGTGGCTTGCTCGGCCTGCTTTCTTATAGAACCCGTGACTCAGGATGGCACCTCCTCAATCAATCACTAGTTAAGAAAATGCCCGATGGGTGGCTTTTCGTAGAGGCATTTTCTCAGCTGAGGCTCCCTCCTCTTTGATGAATCTTGCTTGTGTCAAGTTGACATGAAACCAGCCAGCTCAGTGTTGCTGATAGTGGTATGCTAGATCAGGAAAAACCCTGAAGAAAGTGGTGGAATTCCTGGCAGGAATTCTGAGAAAACACAAGCAGGGTTTACTCAGAAAGTAATTCAAGCGGATCTTGGGCCATCAGGGCTTTCATGTTTCCCTTTTGGACCTGCCCCAACCATGACTCACTAGGCTAAGACTTTACAGTTGTGACACTCTATTGCTTGGTTCATCTGTTTCATTTTGTTTGGAAACAATGTCTTGCACTGATTTTCCACAGTTGTGAACCTGGGACTGGATTTGTTTTCTATCCTCGCCATCTTCAGCTTCTTCTTCTTCTTCTTCTTCTTCTTCTTCTTCTTCTTCTTCTTCTTCTTCTTCTTCTTCTTCTTCTTCATCATCATCATCAGCAGCATCATCATCAGCATCATCATCAGCATCATCATCAGCATCAGCATCATCATCAGCACCATCATCATCATCATCATCATCATCATCAGCAGCATCATCATCATCATCATCATCATCATCATCATCATCAGCAGCAGCAGCATCATCATCATCATCATCAGCAGCAGCATCATCAGCAGCAGCAGCAGCAGCATCATCATCATCAGCATCATCATCATCATCATCATCATCAGCAGCAGCAGCAGCATCATCATCATCATCATCAGCAGCAGCAGCAGCATCAGCTGCAGCAGCAGCAGCAGCAGCCTCATCAGCAGCAGCAGCATCATCATCATCATCATCATCATCATCAGCAGCAGCAGCAGCAGCATCATCATCAGCAGCAGCAGTAGCAGCATCCTGTACTGTTTATGCTTGTCCATTCTTGTCTGTAGCTGTGGCTTTCAGAGTGTGCTGCACGGCATCTTTCCCTTTACAGCTATAGATGGCAGTACATCACCATCTACATCGGCACAGAGTTTGGGTTTGCTAAAGTCAGAGCTGTTGGTCAGGGGAAAGCAGCTAATGAGCAATCAGTCCAAGCTGAGTGGCAAATTGAGGTCTTCATTAAGTGAACAAACTGGCTTCCTTTATAAACAAGGTCAGGATATTTATAACCCAATGGATTTATTAAATTAAAGCCTAGCCATGCTGACGGAGACTCACTGTGGAATCTAGTGATTTATCTGCAAGAAGTACATGCAAAAATTGTCCTTCTAGGACTCGTACTCTTCTTATGTAATCGTTAATAAAAGTTGCTCTCCATATGTTTCCTTCGTTTTTCCACACAAGGTAAATGGAAAAATGATTATTAAAAAAAAAAAGCCACTCTTTCAAGATTGTATCAGTGTCCTGTTCTAAGCTGAAGTAAGATCTTTGATTAACTTTCAGACAGATGAAACTTTTCTTAACTGAGTAGGTTATTCATTCAGGTAAGGGGTTTGGAATTTATTATGCCATATTCCTCATTTTAAGCAACCTGTGTACTTAATTTCACCACTGTTGGGGGGTAGTGCAGAAAGGCCAGACATAATTCTCTTAAAATGAGCAGGAGTCAAGGGCTCAGGGGACTTAGGGTGCTCAACAAGCTTTGTCCTGCAGAAGTGTCAAGTGATCCCCTGCATGGGAGTTGCATGTTGTTATGGTTCGGATTTTAAATGCTCCCAAAGGCCACTGAGCCTTGATTGTAGCCGCAGGGAGTGGCTGGGAGTTCCTGGGGGGGGAAAACATATCTTACATAGATTTTTAAAGAGGTGAGAGGACAGCGTCCAGCCTCAGTCCTCACCTTCCACCTTGTTTGAGACGCTGAGAATTCAGGCTAGCTGGACTGCAAGGCCGGGGCTCCTCCTGTTTCCACTCCCCATCTTACAGTGGCTGCGCTGGGGTTAAAGCATCTTGCATGGCTCTGCTCAGCTTTTATGTGGGTTCTGAGAACTCAGACTGAGGTACTTGTGTGTGTGCAGCAAGTTCTCTACCCTGCCGCAGCACAAACACCATTCTTGCTCTTAAAAGACAAAAAACAAAACAAAAAAAACCCCAAAACTGTATTTATTATTTTATGTGTGGGTGGTTTGCCTGCACATCCATCCACGTACCACGTATACGTGCAATGACCGGTAAGGCCAGAAGAGGGCACCATATCCCTTGAGACTAGTTTGTTTGTGAGCCTTCTGGATGCTGGGAGTTGAACTTGAGCCCTTTAGGAAGATCAGCTGGTGCTCTTAACCACTGAGCCATCTCCCCAGGCCCTAATTCCAAGCTTGTCCTTTTAACAAACGGATTGTCTCAGGTACTTGTGCCAGTAATGAAAAACATTTTGATGGAATGTCCAAGTCTGAAAAGAACTTCATTTTCCAAATATTTTTTCTAGTTCAATATGGAATAAAAGTATTTTACACACTATTTGTAAGTTAAAGCCTTACCCACACACACTACACACACACATACACACACACACACACACACACAGAACCTGCCCATTGTTCTTACTAATTCAAAGAAAGTGGAATCATTTTGTAGTTGTCATAAGAGCTTTTTAAAGGGACAAGCAAGGGAAGACTTTTGGTACTTGGCACTGTTTCCTATCACAGATATCAAAAGTTGGATCAACAATTGCCCACAGTTATAAAGATGTAACATTATTTTCTTAGGAGCTAAATCCTAAGGGACATTGCCCTGTGATAACTCTGACCCAACTGTTTCTTCTTTGTTCTCAATTATCTGCAGGTTGACTTAAATTCATTCTGGACCCAAGAATAGGTTATAGGGACTATGTATCAATAAAATACCCCTTGCTCAATAGTGAAGTGTAGCGATTATTTTGTTTGCTTCCTAAGCTATGGATCTCTAGACTTTCTTTTCAGGGTGCCAGGCTAGTAACTTACCAAGGTTCTTTGTGCCAAGTCCTCTGGGGTCCTCAGGTGTCACTAACATGTCCTCTCCCAAGGCGGGAGCTGCTGTCTTTTGTTGTTGTTGTTGATCTTTTAAACATATATAAGAAATAAATGTAATAAACCAAATACATGGACAAAAAATACAAGAATCATATGATCATCTCAATGGAAGCAAAAAAGAAATCTTTTGATAAGATTCAACATGCATTCTTAATAAAAGCCCTAGAACAAGTAGGAATGTAGGAAAAATATCCCAACATAATAAAGGTTATGTATGACAAACTCATGGCCAACATCATCCTAAATGAGTAAAACCATTAATAAGCCCCATTAAAGTCAGGAATGGGAGAGGGCTGCCCACCATCCCTACTGCTCCCCCACAACGTGGTTGAAGCATTAGCTGGAGCAATAAGGCAAGAGAAGGGATATAAATGGGAAAATATTAAGTCAAATTATTTTCAATTGAAGATTATATTGTATTATACCCAATATTCCCAAAATTTGACTAGAAAAATTGTAGAAATTATCAATAATTTCAGCAAAGTGTTATAATACATAATTGACTTATAAAATTTACCTGTCTCAATACATATGAGTAACAAGCATGCTGAGAAAGAGATCATGGACACGCTCCTCTCCCCACTTTCTCAAATAAAATAAAATATTTAGAATATACATAACAGAAGAGGTCAAAAACATCTACAATGAAAACTTTAAATGTGTGAAGAAAGAGATTAAGAAACATACTAGAATTTGAAGAGCTCCCTAGTGTATAGCTTGGTAGAATTAACACTGTGGAAAAAGACCTTCCTACCAAAACAGTTTACTGATTCAATGAAATCACATCAACATCCTCATCTCATTCTTCACATAAATAGAAAGAAAATCCTCAAGTTGATATGGAACAACAAAAGACCCAGAATAGCCAGTTAGTCCTGGACCTGTGTTTGTCTCTATGCATTCTGCTCGTTTTAAGTGCTAAGTGCATCTGTCTATGACCCCAATTTTTATACATCTGTTTCGATATCAATTTTGTTCGATATTAGAATGGCTACTCCAGCTTGTTTCTGGGATCATTTGCTTGGAAAATTGTTTTCTAACCTTTTTCTCTGAGGTAGTGTCTGTCTTTGTCACTGAGGTGCATTTCCTGTATGCAGCAAAATGCTGGGGCCTGATTACATATCCAGTCTGTTAGCCTATGTCTTTTTATTGGAGATTTGAGTCCATTGATGTTAAGAGGTATTAAGGAAGAGTGATTGCTACTTCCTGTTATTTTTGTTGTTAGAGGTGGAATTATGTTTGTGTGGCTATCTTCTTTTGGGTTTGTTGAAAGATTACATTCTTGTTTTTTCGAGGGTGTAGTTTCCCTCCTTGTGTTGTTTTCCATCTATTATCCTTTGTTGGAATATCTTGTTTTCTCTGTATATGGTTATTGAGAGTTTTGCTGGGTATAGTAGCCTGGGCTGGCATTTGTGTTCTTGTAGGGTCTGTATGACATCTGCCCAGGATCTTCTAGCTTTCATAGTCTCTGGTGAGAAGTCTGGTGTAATTCTGATAGGCCTGCCTTTATATGTTACTTGACCTTTCCCCCTTACTGCTTTTAAAATTCTTTGTTTATTTAGTGCATTTGGTGTTTTGATTATTATATTGACAGGAGGGATTTCTTTTCTGGTCCAGTCTATTTGGAGTTCTGTAGGCTTCTTGTATGTTCATGGTCATCTCTTTCTTTAGATTAGGGAAGTTTTCTTCTATAATTTTGTTGAAGATATTTATTGATCCTTAAAGGTGGGAGTCTTTACTCTCTTCTTTAAGGGCTTCTACCTGTTTATCTGTGTTCTCTTGTATTTCTTTACGGAAGTTATTTATGTCCTTCTTCAAAGTTCTCTATCATCATCGTGAGAAGTGATTTTAGATCTGAATCTTGCTTTTCCAGTGTGATGGCGTATCCAGGATTTGCTGTGTTGGGAGAATTGGGTTCTGATGATGCCAACTAACCTTGGTTTCTGTTGCTTATGTTCTCGTGCTTGCCTCCTGCCATCTGGTCATCTCTAGTGCTACCTGTCCTCGCTATATCTGACTGGAGCCTGTGCTTCCTGTGGTCTTGGTTGTGTCAGAACTCCTCAGAGTCAAGCTGTCTCTGGCATCCTGTGTTTCTGGGATCCTGTGATTCTGTGATCCTGGGTGTGTCAGAACTCCTGGGAGTAAAGCTGCCTCTGGGACTCTGAGATTCTGGTGTGACTAAGCCCCTGGGATCCTGGGATCCTGGGATCTTGGGTGTGTTAGAACGCTTGAGAGTGGAGCTTCCTCTGGGTATTGTTTGACTGCAGAGTTCCGTCTCAAGGTCTGCTCAGGGCTCTGGTCGGGAGCTACTGTATTGTTCCCTCCTGGGACTTTTATTTCCACAGATCCTATTACTATTCATATTGCATTGATGCTTTTGTCAGTTTTGTATCTGCAGGTCTGGTGGTCTGGATGAGCTGGCCTCAGCAACCCCGCTTACACACATATAAGATGTAGGTTGGCTTAGTCATATTGCAGAAGCCTGACTGTCTATGCCTGCAGTACATACTGGGGAATCATATATTTGTTGCATATGCCTCTTACAATGAAGCAGATTGGTTAGGAGATGTGTTCCATGACTTGCAAGAACTTGCAAGAACTTGCAAGGTCTACCATGACATATGACTTCTACACATGTGTCATCGATGTGAGGCATATAGACAGACTCAATGCCAAGGCAGAAAAATTAGCACCTACACAAAGGATATGGCCTGGGTGTAGCCTTGCGGAAGGGCAGAAGCATCGGTTCCAGTCTCCAGTTTCTTACAGCCCCTTCCTTAGTCCTAGAGCTGTAAGGAATGAGCTCTGTTATGTGCAGATGGAGAACCTAAAGTTTAAGACTTGAAAGAAACAGATGAAGGAGAGGCTATAAGGATCCTGGCAATACTCCAGGTGTCAGAGCACAGTTGGTGCACACAGGCAGCTTCACTGCTAATGTCTAGTTGATCAGGTATACTTCTAAGGTTTAATTGATAAGTTCCCCTTGCTTTGGGATGGATGTCCTAGTTTGGTTTCTCTTGCTGTGTTAAACAACATGACCAAAAGAAACCTTAAGAGGGCAAAGTTTATTTCATTTTATAGATTACAGTCTATCATAGAAGAAAGCCAAGGCAGGAACCAGAGGCAGGAACCCAGAATTGAGAATATAGAGAAACAGTTTTATTGACTTGTTCCATATGAGTGAGTTGCTCATGTAGCCCAGGCCCACCTGCATAGGAATGGCATTACTATAGCAAGTTGAGTTCTTCTTTATCAATTAGAAATGAAAAAAATACCTCACAGACATCCTCCCAGGCCAATCTGGTTGAGGAAATTCTTTACTTGAGGTTCCCTCTTCTAGATGACTCTAGGATTTTTTCAAGTTGCCAGCTGAGGCTGACAATGAAAGGGGCTGTTTCTTTCATTAGTGGGCATAAATGTGAACAAAGGATTATGACCTATGCATACTGTGTTTAAATCATAGCACTCTGATATTAAGAGGTAGTTTCCTCACCTAAATGCAAAGCTCTTAAGTTTATTTGGGGAAATAATTGTTTTCATGTTAGAAGAAAACATCATCACTCTCATTTCACAGATTAGTTATCAAATTAAACTGAGCTTATATTACAAAATAAAAATGTTACATATGATTACATATTGGGCTAGAGATATAAATTAAGTTAGTGCAAGGTAAAAGTAGTCAGAATTTTGACCAGGAGTTTTATCCTGAGAAATTTGCTTCCATAAGATAATCTAATAAAAGCAGGGTCCCTATGCATGAGGTAGTATGCTGACCTCATCCATTACTCTAAAGAGAAACATCCAATGAAAGAGAACACTGTCACAAATTATGTTGGCATGCTAAGATGTCATCTTCAACTACATTCATTAAGAAATTACATAAAATATTGAAATTTCCCAATAGCATAACATAAATCAGGACATATATATTCTTCCCCATGCATACTCATTTTATTCATATATATACACATAGAACACACATCACTCCTTTCTTTTGTGAGTAGAAAAAAATATTATTTTGAATCTTCTTGCAGTTTGCTCTTTTTGAGATAGAAGGCACTCATTATCCCTCGGTAAAGTTATTCTCCAGTGAGTCCTTTGTTCACACAATGGCAAACTCGCCACCTAGAATCAAGAAGCTTATCCACACAGGCTAAAACATCTATGAATAAAGCCTCACCTAGGGCTGAGAGCGCTGTGTGAAGAATGACACGTCTGCATTGCTATGGGGCATTGCCTCTGGGTGAGAAAGTGGTGGGTTATTAGAAGGACTGGCAAGGGTACCATGTGCTGGTGGCACATGGCCAGAGGGAACCATGGAACTAAAGGCAGTGGAGAGGCATGGCTGATGACACAACTCCAGGAGCAGTAATGACTATATCCAGTGCTGAATCTTTTCTTGTTCTCCACTCTAACTCTCTCTGCTAAAATCAAATCCTCAGTGAACTGTGTCTATGTGATCATCCATGTATTTCCTGTACTTTTGAGAATAAAAGGAGTGGCCTGTTGTTCTTAGGTAAGACCAGAACCTGGATTGCATAGACAGGTGGTAAGGATGCTTAGGGTGACATGAGGGGCAGTCACTGAAGCAGTGGCTCCCAATGAGAATAACGAATGGTATGGTAGACAGTGTTTGTATTTACCAAGTATTTCATTGACCTCTGCTAAACCCAGGAAAGGTCACGTCTTAGGGTTTTATGGTTTTATGGCTGTGAAGAGACACCATGACCATGGCAACTCTTAAAAAGGCAAACATTTCATTGGGGCTGGCTTACAGCTTTAGACGTTGGGCCCATTATCATCATGGCTGGAAACATGGCAGCCCTCCAGCAGACATGGTGGAGGAGGAGCTGAGAGTTCTGTCTTGATCTCTAGGCAGCAGGAGGGAACTGGGATTCCACACTGGGCAGAGCTTGAACATATATATGACTTCAAAGGTTCACCTTTAGAGTGACACACTTACTCTAATAAGGCCTTACCTCCTGCAAGGTCACACCTCCTGATAGTGCCACTCTCCATGGGACACACATTCAAACACATAAGTCTGTGGGGGTCAAACCTATCCAAACCAGCACAGGCCACTGGGTGAGAAGCAGGTGAATAATTCAAGCAGGAAAAACCCTGGGCAGATGCACCACGAAGCACTACACTGCCCTCTCTGTTTGCCCTTTCTCACCTATATAATCCAGAGCAACTTTCGCTTGACATGTGGTGTGGATGTGATGGTTAGCTTTATGTGTCATGTGAATTTGCTAAGCGCTGGCCATATCTCCAGATGTGCTTTGTTTGTGTGTGTGTGTGTGTGTGTGTGTGTGTCTGTGAGAACACTTATGGATAACCTTAGCACTGGAATGAGTGACTCAGTAAACTAGACTGCTTTCTCTCCTTAAGTGGGTGTCATTCCGTCAATCCACTGAGGTTCTGAAAAGAACAGGAAGTGGAGGAGAATGCTCCTCCTTCTGCATGGGCATTGCCTGCCTTTGCTCTCAGACACTCGCTGGGTTCCACTTGTTCTCAGGACTTTGGATTCGGATGCGCCTCCTTTTCCTGGATCTTCAACTTGCATAGGGCAGATCACGAGACTGCTCAGTGAGCTACTTGCTCAGATTCTTTGTGTTGATGACTGATAAAGCCTTCCAACTTTTTTTTTTCTCTAGAACACCTCAAGAAATGAATAAACCTGTGCTGTTGTGAGCAACTGAGAGTTGGGGCCATTTATTATTGTGGTATAATTTGACATGTCTGGATTTATACAATAGAATTTCCCAGGATATGAAGAAATAGAAGCCAGGCGACGGAAGCCTTTATTGAGTGAGACCCAGCAGGGATTTCTGTAGAGCTGTGGATCCTTTGGGGGGGCTCGGCTTGAACTTGCACCTGGGGCTTTCATGCTGATACCAAATAGTGCGTTCATAGTCTCCTGAAAGGTCACTTCTGCCGTGTAAGCATTTGTTACCTCGCTCAACAGCTCTACACTCACCTTTCATCTCTTAGGTTTTCAAACACTCATGCTCAGAGACTCTAATGGCAGCTGCCCAGTGTAGAGATGAGCTCAGGCTTGATTTATACGTGATTGCCAAAAACTGTCTTTGAGAGAAGAATTGTACCCTTGGCAAGTCCTAAAAGCCCCCGTCTTAGCCACTCTTCCAGTTTTTACATTTGGAAGCTAATCAGCACATTATATTTTAAAAAGAAGATTTGACCATTTAAGATGCATTAAAAGCAATCCCCCTACTTCCTCAAGGGCAGCGACCCAGGTCAGTTAGCAAGGCCTCGTTACTTTACAGCAGTCCCAGCACTGACGGGCATGAGCCACGACAGATAACTAAGTGGCTGCTGCAGGGAGTCGGGAGGTCAGCCCCAAGAAGCTGCACCTGAAAAGCAGCCGCCATACATACTCCGTCTGTCCCTGCTCTGCCTCCCAGTCAAGGCGAGTAGAAGAACCAGAGCAGTTACCCAGGTAATGAAAGAAAAATAAGACTGGTGTCCGTGGCAGGTAATGAAGAGAACCTCCTCTAGATTTTCCAGGTCTCTATTCTTTGCCTCCTGGGGTCAGCAAGAATCTGATCTGGCTCACAGGAGCCACTTCAGCAAGCCAAAGGCTCCCAGCTGCTGCGGAATAGGAATTCCCCGACTCATCAATCTGGATTTTGAAACAGCTCTGTCAGATCTCATGGCCACATTGTTCTCACTGGTTCATGGCAAAACCTCAATACTGCTACTGCTGTGAGATTGTTAAGCTGTTTGTGAAACTTCAGAAAGCACTGGGTCTGGCAGCTCCTACTTAAGACGCCGGCGTGAGATGAGCACTGTGCTGTTAACAGGATGGGCAAAGGAGACCAGCTGCGACTGAGGACAGGGCAGAAGATGCTGTGTGTCCGTATCTGTAGGAGATACTTGCTACATCTTGTTAACGCATTCTAGCAAGGCAGATTGGAACCCGTCACCACCTACCACTTTGCAGATGAGAACAGGGAGATTCACTAAACACACGAGGCAGTCCAAGGATCCTTAAACATGGAGTGAATGGCATGACACGTGGCGAACTGTGCAGTGCGCTTGGCAAGAGGGACAAACCTGAAGCTAGTTTGGAAAGGAAAGTTAGGTGAGATAAGGCAGTCTGCAGCACAGTCCCACCCGCCTCAACTCTAGTGGCAGATCAGGCAGCTGGATCAGCACTGGAGAAAAGTCCCTGTCATTCAATAAGACCTGGATGCCAGTGGCTGGTCTGCTTGCTGTCTTGAGAGGTAACTTGTTAAAAACTGATCTAGCAGAGGTAAAAGGAGGAGAGGCTGAGAAGAGGGACAGTCAGAGCACAGGGAGCCTCATCGTAGCAGGCGTGAGAGAAAGCCCAGCTGAAGGTGGCAGGTGCAGGAGGCTCAGCTCAGGCAAGGAAGCACATGGTTGGGCAAGGACCTCCTCAACCCAGAAGAACCCTGGAGTCAGACAGTTCTGCACCTGCGTTCATCAGTCTCCGGAGCTACCAGTCTGCCTTTCACCTCTACGGAGCCTGAGAGCACACATTCCAGTACTGGACTTGCCTCCTATACCACCATCCACCTTACCATCACCCCTCCAGCAGGATGATTGATACTCAGCAAGTCTTGGAAATAAAAAGATCAATCCCCTCCCCCATACCAAGTTCAGTTATCTTGCTGTTTTTCATGTCCCCGTCTATGTGAAAGAGGCCTCCCATCCCCAGCAAGCCAGTAGTTACCCTGAGAGAGTAGGATCTGGCGAGTCTGCCAAGCCCGCAGACGGCACAGGAAGTGTGGGCAGCAGAGGGAGCTGGGGTGCAAAGCAGGAACATAAGTGAAGCCAGTTGTGGACATCAACTGCTCCAGACTCAACACTAACAAAGTGACCTAGGAACAAGACTTGAGATGTGTTTGTGAGCTGCATCACCAGTTTCAGGAGATCCAATTCCTTCCCTCATCTGACCTCTTGACCTCCATGAACACTGGGCACACATATACGACACAGACATTCCTGAAAGTAACACACACACACACACACACACACACACACACACACACTTACATAAGTTAAAAGTAATTAAAAATAACTAGATTATATAAAGAATTGCAAAAACCATCAATAAATTGAGCAATCAATCCATTTAATAAACGATTCTCAAAGAGTTGCAAATGGCCAATAAATACATAAAATATTGTCAACACTCTTAATCTACAGGAAAATGCAAATTAATTCTGTTTTGTGGTAGTTTCTCAACTCAGATAGAATGGCTGTCATTAAGCAAACAAAGGACCACAAATTCTGGTTGAGGATGTGAAAAAGAACAGCCAGTGGGAGTGTGAGCTGGTGCAGCCACTGTGCAGGTTTAAAGCAGTGTACAACAGTAGCAACACATGACTCAAATAGATAATGCTGGAATTTGTAAGTCAACATAGTGTAGAGATACTTACACATCTGTGCTTAGTTTCATTCTTCTCCATAGATAGGCAATGTCCCAACACAGACGTCTGCAAAGAGATGAGTGGATGAAGAAAATGTGAGTTATACGAATGGAATCTTATTATGCAATAAAAAAGGAAACAGTGACATTTATAAGAAATTCGTCGCAAGTAGAAACCATGTTAAGTACAACAAGCAGGACTCAGACAGGCATCACAACATCGCTGTGTGTTCATGTGACTGTAAGCTGTGAAACTTGACAGGATTGTGAGAAGGAAGAGATCTTGGAGTTGGGGAAGAGAAAGCAAGGGAATAGACATGCCATGAAATCAAGGATGGGAACTATTTGGGATGGGGGTGGAGGTAACTCCTGGAGAGAAGGGGAGACAAGGTTCAGGGGAGAGGGCAGTGGGGGACAAAGAACGGGGAATCCATGGCGACACCAGTGAGCAGAGTGCCATAGGCCAGTACTCAAATGCTAACTTAAAGACCAATGGGAAAAGCATAAGTGTGCCTGTTTCCACCACGACCTTGACCTTCCCAGACACTCAGAACTTACAAACACTAATCAAAATAATTCTTTTCCTCTGGTGTCTGATATAGAGGTGTGTTAGATGGTCTGAAGCATGACTGTTTCGTTTTTTTTTTTGTTGTTGTTTTTTCAGAACCACCAACTGGGTATCTTTTAGGGTGCCCTTGGCATTGAATGCCTTGTGCATGGCGCCCCCTGGTGGAAAATCAAGGGTTGTCATCATAGTCCGATATCACTATTGTCCTAAGCCATGGCTGATGCTTTGACAAGACGTGTCTTTCTCAAGAGTACCACATTCATATTAAATGAAGGCCTACATATCAATTAGAACATAATTTCTGAGAGACTTTCATTCAGCAATACTTCAGACAATGAGTCAAGCAAAAGTCGTGAGAGATAATTAACAGACTTCCATGTCATCAGGAGGTGTATCTTCTAAGTTCTGTGAGATCCAACAGGGACACTGAGGCCTAGTATACAGACAGTTCAGGGCTGCTCTCTTGTTGATTTGTCCATCAGGTACTGGGATCCTGGGAGCTTCACTAACATTGTGCTGTAACAGGGACATGCCTACCCTGTGTGGGACGTGGACATCAGCCCCTACAGCCTGCACTTTGCCAGTGGGTCCCATGACTGTACCGCCAGGCTGTTGTCTTTTGATTGGATGTATCTGCTGAGGATATATGCAGGGCACCTGACAGATGTGGACTGTGTCAAATTCTGCCCCAACTCAAACTACTTAGCTACAGGTTCCACTGACAAAACTGTTCGGCTATGAAGTGCCCAGCAGGGGAACTCGGTGCCGCTCTTTAGGTCACCGAGGCCCTGTGCTCTCCCTCTTCTTTTCTCCCAACGGTAAGGGGCATCTGCTGGTGAGAACCAGCAGTTAAAGTTGTGGGATTTGGCCTCTGGGACACTTTTTAAAGAACTGAAAGGCCACATGAACAGCATCACCAGGCTGGCCTTTAGCCCGGACAGTGGTCTGATTGCTTCTGCCAGCATGGACAACTCTGTGGGTGTCTGGGACATCAGAAGCATGTGCTGCAACACACCTGCTGACGGCTCTTCGGGCGAGCTCGTGGGTGTGTACCCTGGGCAGATGAGCAATGTCCTGAGTGTGCAGTTCACGGCCTGCCACCTCCTCCTGGTGACTCGAATCACGCAGGAGAACCAAGAACATTAAGTTTTTATCCAGGTGGCAGACTGGGTGGGGCTGGAAGACTGGTCCCAGTCCAGGACTTGCTAAAACTGAATCAGGGATTGCAAAAGAACCCTCCGTACCACCCCTATACTCAACACATCCCTGGGGCACAAGACTCCAGTGGAGAACTGGGAGGCTCCCAGGCTCAAGGCTTCCTCCTTCAGCAGGCACCTTGCTTTTGCATGTCTCTTCCCGTCGGTGTACTGGAACAGTTGCAGAACTCTCCCTACAGCAGCTGTAGACAGTTTCTCCTGTGGCTGCCCCTTGAGGGAAGTGGGGACGGGAACTAGGAAAGGAAGGGATCATCTACCAGTCTTTCCTTTTCCGTAATGATAAAACCAGGATTTTTATTATTATAATTAATACATTTATGATTGAGAAGAGGAAGCCTAGCACTGGCAGCAAGTGACTCCTGGCACTGGCTATGCTACTTAGAATTCTGAGGCTCAAGGAACTCAGACTTTGGTGGCCCGGTGTATCGGGAGAAGGGGGCACCATACGCTGTGCTTCTGTGGGCACGCAGCGGGGAACTGCTGAGCATGGGCTCCTGCAGTGATGGTGGCAGTTCTTCCATTGGCTGCACTCCGTCAGCACTAGTACCCTGGGGAGAAGCACGGTGGTGGGCAGAGGGTGGGCCTCAGCACTACGCCAGTTACTCAGGGCTCCATCCTGACACCATCAACAAATTATGATAAAGAATAATTTGGAATAAGTCACAAGATAGACTTAAGAAATGCTGGATTTAAAGATAACTGTTTATTCCGAGATGTGGCTTGTTGCTCTTTTTCTCCCTCAGTGACCTGCTCCCACCTCACTGCAGTGTCGGTAGTGAACAGGGGACGCATCACGAGTGCACACTCACAAGTATGGACCACGCTCTGAGGACAAAGCAAGTTCTGATGTCTGCTAAAGGATTAAGTAGTTCTGTTTTCTGAAAAGAGTTATTTTGTATTTTGTTTTCTATTAAAATGTATTTAGTTTCAAAAAAAGAAAGAAATTGTTACTTTGGGAGGCCGTGGAACCTTTAGGACATGGTGGCCTGACTGACAGACATAGGTCTCTGGTGGTGGGGCACTGAAAGTAGGACCCTACCACATTTCTTGCTTGTTAGTCTACTGCAGTGTGACTAGCCCCTGCCACATACCCCCTATGCTGGTGTGCCTTTCCTGCTGGAATGGACTGA
>JADRCD010214778.1:3159-17455 GCA_019843815.1 Montemys delectorum | reverse complement strand
TGGAAGGTGGCTTGAGATTCAGGCCAGGGTCATTACATAGGGACTCTGTTCCCGCCCGAGGGGAAATGTAGGAGAAAACTCAGATTCTGATTTGAAGAAAAAGAGACCGTATCCCAAGTCACTTCTACACGTACATCCCTGAGCA
Source organism: Montemys delectorum (assembly GCA_019843815.1). Classification (NCBI taxonomy): domain Eukaryota; kingdom Metazoa; phylum Chordata; class Mammalia; order Rodentia; family Muridae; genus Montemys; species Montemys delectorum. Next base: position 17,310 of record JADRCD010214778.1, on the reverse strand, counting down.
GGCCATGGCATTTCTCTGAATCACCATTTTCCTCCTCCACACAACAAAGAGGACTACACCGTGTATGCAGGACTCTGTCATAAGGAATAGGCTCAGGGGGGCTTAAAGCAGGAGGTGGCCTGCCTGGATTTGTTTAAAGGGCCACAGTGGTATGGAGGGGAGTACTGGGGGCTGAGACAGGAGCCTGGAAATGATAGAATCCATCCCCATCCCATTCCCATAGGAAACATGCTAACTACACAGTGAGGGCGGGGAGCCCTTGGATTAATCAGACGACAGGAACCAGCTCAGATGTGCCGGTACATCGGATCATCATAAACAGTGGCTACCAACCTAGGCGGTACTGGTCTTGGGTTGGCCGGGCCCATGACATTGGCCTCCTCAAGCTCAAGTGGGGACTCAAGTACAGCAAATATGTGTGGCCTATCTGCCTGCCTGGCCTGGATTATATGGTGCAAGACAGTTCTCTCTGCACTGTGACAGGCTGGGGATATCCCAGGGCTAATGGTAAGTCAGAGCCCCCACCTCCCATCCCTAGGGTGCAGGTAGGTGAAAGAGGACTTGTGGTGTGGCTGGGGTGCCCCATGGATGAACACTTCTGGAGTGCCTTTTTTTAAGGAGCTGACTGATCCAGGAACTCTCTTGGCTTCTCATCTCTCAAGTCTCCTGCCCCTTGGGGGTCTTGTCAGTGACCATCCTATGGTCAGTTAGGCCTCTGGGAACCATGGAAGTCTCAGGATCATGACAGCTGACGTAAACAGGACTTTCTTTTCTTCTTTTTCTTTTTCTTTTCTTAAGATTTTTTTTAAAATTCATTGTTATATGTAAGTACACTGTAGCTGTCTTCACACACACCACAAGAGGGTGTCAGATCTCATTACAGATGGTTGTGAGTCACCATGTGGTTGCTGGGATTTGAACTCAGGACCTTTGGAAGAGCAGTCGGTGTTCTTAACCGCTGAGCCATCTCTCTAGCCCTAAACAGAACTTTCTTGAGAGCAGGAAGGTCTCAGAACGATAGCTTGTCATCGACACACAACTGTAGGGCATCGGCAGGTAGAGAGTACAAGAGAGTGAGTTCTCAGGTCTACAAGATGCTTCCCAGAATAGATGCAGTTTGTGTCTGAAAAACTGAGAGTTTCGCAAGGTCCACTCACATCCTCCTTTCCTTCCAGTGCTACCCACCCCCACCCCCCACCCCCACCCCCCACCCCCATCCCTGTCATTCCATTGTAGGAGCAAGGTTCTCAAGACAGGTACGTTCTCTCATGCCCAGCCAAGGAATCGGTTTTTTTTTTCTTTCTGATGGATTCTGGGAATATTCACTCCCTTTTTGGAGTCAATGCACAAGAGATATGCCCTTCTCTGTATCCTTAGGAATCCAATTTACTCCCTAAACAGACATTCTGTGGCCCATCTGGGGGTGATCAGAAGTTTCCTGACTGCCAGGAGCTCAGGCGCATTTTGGGTGGGATGGAAGATAGTGGTGATGTGGGGGATTGGGGTAGGGTTGTGGGGTGGGTCTGGGGAAACTTAGTGAGAAAGAGGCCCCAGGGCTTTGGCCCTGAGAGTCCTGGTAGGCACTTGGAAGAGGACTAGCAGAGCCAAGAGGATTACGTTCCAGCACCTCCTTGGGACCTGCTGGCCAGAGGGGAAACTAGTCCAGATATGGAGACCCCTCTGTGACCACTATGCTAAGGAGACAGCCGGTGTCTGTGGGCCACAGCCAGTGGCTAAACCTGACTAGGGACCTGTCCCACAGGCGTCTGGCCCCAGTTCCAGTACCTCCAAGAGAAGGAAGTGTCTATTCTGAACAGCAAGAAATGTGATCGTTTCTACCACAAGTTCTCCAGAATCCCCTCTCTGGTTCGGATCATCAACCCTCAGATGATCTGTGCCTCGGACAACAACAGGGAGGAGTTCTGCTACGTGAGGACTACTGTCCCTTGCTCACTTATCTCAAGGGGTGGAGGGATGCAGGAGGCAGAGCTGAGGGCTGTGGATAGGGGAGGGACGGAGGGAGGATGAGAAACATAAGCAAGGGTGGGGGTGGGAAGAGGATGGAGGGGAGGGGAGGACGGGATGTAGGGACCAGAAAGGGGGTGGGCTGGATAGGATGGGAAGGAGCCTGGGAGGAAGGTGGGGGTGGAGCTATGATTGATGATGGAGTGTCTTATGGGGAGGAACTGTCAGCTTTGTCCATACTCGGGGGGGGGGGGGGTAGGTATGGAAAGAACCTGGTTGGGAACATCCTGGGTGGGGTCCCTGAGTAGGGTTACGCCCCCTTCAGACGTGGCTTCACCTCCCTGACCTTTGTAACTTCCTCCCTCCTTGCAGGAGATAACTGGCGAGCCCCTAGTCTGCTCTTCAGATGGCACATGGTACCTGGTGGGAATGATGAGCTGGGGCCCAGGCTGCAAGAAGAGCGAGGCCCCGCCCATCTTTCTCCAGGTCTCCTACTACCAGCCTTGGATCTGGAACCGCCTGAGTGGGGAGACCCCGGCCCTTCCAGCCCCATCCAGGACCTTGCTTCTGGCTTTCCTTCTGCTCCTCATTCTTCTGGGCACTCTGTGACACTGCCACGTCTCTCCTTCCTTCCCCTCCTCCTGAGTGCTGCTGTGGGGGTGGCGCTCAGCCAGCAGGGACTAGCAGAGATTAAACACTTCTTCCCATTCCCACGTCTCCTCTCTGAGCCTGCTCTAGTGGGGGGCAGGGATACGCAATAAGATGGGCGCTTATACTGAAGAGGATGGGGCCTCTCCAGATTTGGGGTGGCTCCTGCAGAAAGAGTGGGTGTGTGAAGGGGGCAGAGGAGAGATTAGGATGGGCTACCCAGGCTGACGCCGGGGCTGACCCCTAGATGGAGAGTGACATGTCCCTTCTGTGAGACTTGAGTGGGATTTGGATTCTCCCTGGTCTCGACCACCTTCTGGGCAGTACCTGGAACTCTCCAAGCTCCACAGAGTAAGTACTGTAAGCACAGAGTTAGTCCCGCCTTCAGCCTGGAGGTGCAGGTGCACAAACCCAGTAGAGCGGACACACTCCCCACAGGCTGCGCCAGCTGCTGCTCTGAGCACCCTCAGCTGCCTTGCCACACAGAGTGGTTCTGGTGTGTCTTGAGAGAAGCCCATGGACTGGGCTCTGAAGGTAGAGGTCAGTCGACTGCGCCTACCTAGTCAGGGTACTCTGCTTCCACCATAGGGCCTCTGTGGTCCCTCCGCCCCCCTCGATGCTCCTTCCTCATGCCCGCCTGGCATGCTTCTCCTCGTGGGATGAGGAGGGATGATTCTTGTGAACCCCAGCACCAGGTTCAAACTGTCAGGGGCCTGTTGAGAGTATGGTAGAGTGGAGGAGAAGCTCAGCTTAGCATCTCAGTTTCCCTCCCGGTCCACTTGGTGTCGTGGGGTGACTGTAACTGCTCCTCAGCCGGCGCTGGGCATTATTATTTTTTTTTCTTAGTCTGAGACGGGGGTCGGGGAGAGAACTCAGGCTTGCCTGAGGCACCTATTATTATGTATTGTTGTGTCACCTTCTACAGGAATCCTCAAGGGCTTGGCAAACATGGGACCGGGGTGAATGTTCACCTCAGGATGAAGTTTTATATGGCTAGGGCTGAGAAGGCACCCAGCTTTATTTACAAATTTCCTCAGGACACCTTTCTAGCAGGCTTTCCACCCAGAAGGTCTTCCCAGGGTCTCCGTCCCCAGCTCTGGTCAGAGCTCCTCATTTTGATGCTGGAAGTGCCTCGTACATCTCTCCTCTCTAGAGCCAGACCCTCGATGGCGTTTCAATTGTCTTTTTGGCAGAGATTTTTTTTTTTTTAGTAAGAGACATGGCAGAAGAGGACCTGCATACCACTGTGTTCAGCAGGCAGATGGCTGGCTGACTGTTGCCATCATCTGATAGAGTCTTGGCCATAGAAAAGGCAACCGGAACAGTCTGTGCCCTGTGCCCTGCATCTTAACTATTTCTTGATTCCCATGAGGAGACCTAGGCTTTCTCACTCTGCTCACTCCCTTCAGCCTCTGATGGTTTAGACCCTACCCCTGAGCGAGAAGCCCTTTGGTGCTGGGCCTCCTGCCAGCCACTCAGCAGCCTCAGCTCTGTCACACTGTTGCCTTGTTTTCAGAGCTTGGCATCTGCCAGGTCAGGGACTCTCCCGCTAACGGGGCCACCCTAGCAGCCAGGGACGGATTACCGCTGAACACGGGGCAAGTTCCTTGCTACTTGGGGTGGCTCTCTAACTATGTCAGAGAAACTCTCACGTCACAAGCCCCCCTCAAACCCTCCCTCTGTGTTTTTGAGCAACCTGCTCAATCCTGCCATCCTAAACGACCAGTCCCTGATTCCTTGAAATCTGCTTCTGCCCCCGACAAGAAGAGCGGGACGGAAGCGTGTCTGGACAGGGAGAGGAGTCTGAGGCCACTCTATCACTATGGAGGGACAGTGGCTCATGAGAAGTGCCCAGACTGATGATGTGAAAGGAACAGAGTCCAGGATGGACACTAGTGAAGTCTTGTCCCTACATCTTTTGGGCCATGAGGTGACAGTCATGGCTTTGGCTTCCCCTTGGACCACTGCCTCTGCAGTCCTGACACCTGGATCCCAGCCTGAACTTGTGCTTCAGGGCCTGCCAGCCCCAGCTGCCACCTCAGGAAGCCGCCCTCACTTCTCTCCTTTCTTCTTTGCCTCCTTCTTCTCGTCCTCCTCTACCTTGATAGCCACCGTGTCCACACTGTCCTTCTTCTTTTTCTTCTTATCCTCTGAGGGGAGAGGGAAGAGACCAAGCCGCAGTGGTGAGACAGGAAAAGGCCGCAGAACCTCCCCTGCCTTTCCTCCTCAGATCTTTTTTTATTTGGGATGTATGTGTATACATGCCTGTGAGTGCAAACATGCATGGGCATGGGTGTAGAGATCAGAAGTTGATGTTGGATGTCTTCTATAGCTGTTTTTTTTTTTTTTTGGTTTTTTCGAGACAGGGTTTCTCTGTGTAGCCCTGGCTGTCCTGGAACTCACTCTGTAGACCAGGCTGGCCTCGAACTCAGAAATCTGCCTGCCTCTGCCTGTCAAGTGCTGGGATTAAAGGCGTGTGCTACCACCGCCTGGCTAGCTGTCTGCCTTTAATGTGAGTGTTGGAGCACTAGATTCAGGTCCTTGTGTTTGTACGGCAAAGACCTTACCGACTGAACCGCCTCCCCAGCCCCTCCACAATTTTTCTGCTAGAAAACAGGCTCCTTGTTTTAGTTGCCTGGCCCTGACCAGTTTCTGCACTCTGCTCTCCTGGGACAGTGCCCAGTCCCTTCTCTGAACCAGCTGCAGCGAGAGGACAGAGACAGGTTCAATTGGAATAGTGGGACTGATGGAGTGGCTGGCTGCAGGGTTCAGGGCGGGCTGCAATTGGACTGGAATCTACTTACCTCCAGGGATTTCTGTGAGTTCATTAAGGGGAGGTACGGTCTCCAGCTTGTCTGTGTACATCTTGGCCGCCTTTCGCTGTAGATACCGAGCCTCAATCTCCTTCCGCGTCCGTGGTACACGGCAGTTGAAGACACAACACAGCGTGATGACTGTATAGATGTCAGAACAGGTATGGCTGGGGTAAGGTATCAGCCAGATTGAGTGGTACCCAACTAGTCCTAACTCCATCTGCTTAAGCATGCCTCCCGGGCAAAATCTGACTTTACACAGGTGCACATGGCCCCATGCTTAATGTAATGCTTTACTGTCAAATTCTTAGCAATTTGGACATGACGCCTGGGATTTTCATTGTAGTAGCCCACAAATTCTATAGCCAGTTTTGGTCACACTGGGTACTAGAGGAGGGTAAAGTGAAGGTCTTAGGTCTACGGCTCTAGCCAAGGCTACCTAGAATCACCCTGTGCTTCTGACCTAGGCCTCTCTGGGTGCGCCTAAGACACCCCAAGTTTCCGTCTCCAGCCTCCTTGTCACAGACAGAGGTGCCTTAAACACCCAAAGGTGTGACTACATCCTCTTCAGCTTCGCTGAGGACAAGCCTGGACCCTGGCTGGGGAAGAAACTGGTGAGGTGGCCGAGACCCTGTCCCAGGCACTTACTCCTGAGGGAATTATCCCAGGGATGTTTTTCTGGTTCAAGGCAGCTATGCCACGTCAACTGGGCAGAACATGGAGCTGGCCTGTCTAGTGATGGGCAGGGCAGGGCTGCCAGACCTGCCTGGCTGGACAGAGTTTATTTTTCTAAGGCTCCCACAATCTGACCACTGTGGCCCCAGCCCCTAGGGAGGGGGTGGGGCTGGTTCCTATTATAAATAATATGACCAGACAGAACTTCCTGGCAGGCTACTGAGGTGTAGAAGGGCCCGGGCATGACAAGCCAGGTCTATTTTGAGGAAATGGATCAGACCATGGAGTCTAAGGTCATCTTATTCAACCAAAGCTGTGTACCTTGAGCCAGATTATTTTGCTCCCATTTGTCTCACCCAGACTTTAGAATGGAAGAAACAACGGGATGGAATGGATGGATGGATGGATGGATGGACGGACGGGTAGACAGACAGATGGATGGGAGATATTGTCCAAAAGCCTCCACTACTGGGAACTAGATTAGGTTCTTTTGGGAACCATCAGCATCCAGGAATATGCTGGGGTAGGAAGAGCCTGGCTCCACCAGGGCCCCAGCATGTGGCTCTGGTGTTAGACCTGAGCCAACAACGGTCTTTTATTACCCAAAGTGCTCTGCTTTGGCCTTACCCAGACCTCTGGATGCTTTGGACTCAAGGTTTTTCTCATGCTCCAATCCTACTGGCTTGGGTCATCTTTGTTAGTCATCCCAATGGTACCCTGAGGACCCTGCCTGCTAAGGCTCCATCCATGTAGCTGGTGCCAGGTCCTGGAAAACCAGAGCTCAGAAGAAGCAGATCAGGCAGCTATTGGCAGCCAAAACAAGGATCACATACTGTCTGCCCATCTAAGCCTGCCCTGCTTGCTTCTCTTCAAAGAAAAGGAATAGAGATTTGGGGTCAAGTTCTGAGGCCCAGGACAGAGCTAGGAATTCTGCCCCCCCCCCCAGGGGAACTTTATTCAGCCCTAGTCCCCATCCCTAAGGGAATTGTGGGGAGACAATGCTCCACTAACACCTGCCTGAGTCCAAGCAGTCTGGGAAGTAGAGGAGATAGCTTCTCACATCACCCCCAGAGGCCATGCTATGGAAGGCAGCCATCCGCTGACCCGTTCTGCATGGATCTTCCATCCCTGACCTTTCCCCCTCTAGGGAATGCAGTTAGGGGAGGAGGAATGCTCTGCAGATGACTTCCATGGGCCTCTTTAGTTTGACTACAAACTTGTGGTGTGGCCCCAGACCCCTCCCCCATTCTCTGAGAGCAGGGCCTGGGAGAGGCCTCAGGCTCCTAGCTGTTACCCTGGGGATGGGGGGTTACCCCAGAGGTGTTCCCTTCACTGCTCTGGGGCTTCTTGGGGCAGTTGCCCCTCAACTCTGCCTCTTGATAACAAGGGTGGTCTCCTTCAGGATACTGTGGCTCTGGCTGCAGACATCCCTTTTGCAGGGTGGGGGTGGGGGCATCACTGAGCTGTCTCCTCTCTAGGTCTTAGCTGGGAATACAACTAGCTAATTCCCCAGATCTGGGAGGAGGTAGTATTCCCAGTAGAGGACAAGAAGCCTGTACAAATCAGACATCTTGAGAGCCCCTCACATCTGGATGGTTTCTCTGTGACCATCCAGCAATCTAGGCTATCTCTTGGGGAAGCTGCCACCAGAACTCAAATGTCACTTTAGCCTCCATTTTGGGTACATTTCGGTGATGTCCCATGGGTTTTATCGGAAACCTGGCATAGAGGCCAGTTTCCGCCTAGCTTCTGGCCATACAGTCCCCTCTAGGACTCTTCCCAGCCAGCCTCCCTCTGGTCCATAGCCCAGAAGACCCCTCCTCTATGGGCTGTTGTAAGTGAGTGGGTTTCTTCTCTCTTTGTTCCCCCCTCCCTGCCCTTGCTTTGTGCCCTGGTGTCCCACCTGGCCTGCTTTTCATTCAATTTGTTGTCACTCCCTACCCCACCCCACCCCAACTCTACAATGGGAGAGGGCCAGGGGTCTATGTCAACCCTATTGCATCAGTAAGAGCCCAGACTGAAGGAGAGGAGTGGACCCCTGCTCTGAAAAGTAGATAGGAATCATTTCTGGAAAATGGTACTTGAAGAGGTAGGGTCTGGAAGCCACATCTGCTCAGTGGCAGCTGGCCTTGCTGGGGCCCCTGGGTGTGGGCTCTCTGAATTGGCCAAACTGCAAGAAAAGCATCAGGAGGCCAGCCATAGGAAATATGACATGTCCTGGATTCAGTTGGAGTCCCCTATAATTAACATAATTGCCATGTGGCTGCTTCCCTGGGTCCAGCAGAAATCTTCGGGTCACCGCTGGCCCATCGGCCCTCCACAGGGACTTTGTGTGAGTGAGGAGGTGCCAGAGACCACGGTGGGCCTCTTGTGCGTGCCTAGCCTATTTGAACTGCTCGGGATTGCTGCTCTGAACCCAGGGAGTACAGAAGGGGCCAGGGATGCTAGAAGGGCCGTGTTCCTCCTGTGGTGAGGCGGAGAGAACAGGGTACAGCTACTCACTGATGGACAACACGAAGAGCGAAAAGATGCCCACCACGTGCCACAGGCGCATGTCCCAGAATACCACAGTCTCCTTGGTCAGTGGGGGTGGCTTGGGCTTGGGCGGGGCGGTGCTGGGCTGTGGGTCAAGAGAGAAAGGAGTGAGCCAGGCACAGGCCAGCAGGCTGGGATGGGGTCAGCAAGGACTCAGCCCACACATTTTAGAATCCCCAAAAGGTTTCAGACATTCCCAACCAACACCCTAGACCTCAAAAACTCCAAGACTCAGAATAAAAGTAGTGATCGGAGTCCCAGACCGTGTCACCAAGGACTTGGACTTGGAGAGTGGTTGATGCTTGGGGAAACAAAGCTCAAAGAAGCAAATGTGGACAGTCTGTCCTAGCCAGCGTTGATGGGGTCTCAGGACCAAGGCCAGAGACAAGGCAAGGCTTGTTTCATGGGCCAGGTGTGCTGCCTGGTAGACTGGTTTTGCTGTCATCTCCCAGTAGAGCTATATGGCTGGACTACATGGGTAAGACTTTCCTCGCGCAGGTTTCCACACACTGGCTCCTGCCCTACTCACTCATCACCATGCCACCTAGGTCTGCCAGGACAAGCCGAGAAAAATTGTAATGTAGCGCCACCAGGTGGCTATACCATGTAAGTGCGGCTGAAAGGGACACAGGATCTGTGGGCATTTAGGAGGCACAATGAAGCCTCAGGTCTAAGGGGACCTGGCCACAGGGTATTAAAATACAGCATCCCGCCTTGAGTTTCTAGAAGGTAAGAAGAACACATTACTGATCTGCGTGTCTTGGAGCTATGGCTTTGCCCGGGGTGTGTTTGTTTTTATAGATGCTGCACTGGGGATTGAACCTGGGGTTTTGTGTGTGCTAGGCAAACGCTCTACCAACTTAGTTTCATTCTCAGCCTGTCCTGGGTGTTTCGAGGTTACGTGACGTTGTCCCGGGTGTCTATGGGAATGTGGCTGTGCCTTATGAGAGGGGGTAGTTTTGACTAGAAATAGACACAATCCTGTCTCTGTCAGAAACGTTGGCTAAGAGACAAGGAAAGGGGTGAGACCAGGCATTTGTGCAATATGCCATCTCTTAAATGATCAGTGAGGATGGGCTGGAAGTGTCCCTTGTAGCTATCTGAGAAAGAAAAGCCACCTGTTTCCCAACCTCTCTCCTGTCCTCATACCCACACTGCGGTCCATAAACATAGATGGGCACCTTCCAGAAGCTGGGCACCTCCCAGAAACTGGGCACCCCCTTATCTAACTGCCACCCATGGGGAGGGTGACCTATGCCAGGCAACCCAGACTCACTGAGCCAAAGACCGGTACATGACTTCTAAGCTCTTTTCTGCTCACTAAGAGGGACCAGGGTGGGGACCTCCCTCCCTTCTTTACTCCGGACCTTGGTTTCTCTCCCTGTCATTGGAGTAGGGTAGCGCCGGCTGCTCCTGGGGGCTCTCCAGTCTGATGGCAAAACTGACGATAATGTACAACTAAACCAGCATTATCTCTTGGTGGATCGGGAAACCCCTGTGAGGGCAGGGAATGGATATATGGCATGTGTGGGCAGGTGGGCACACACATGGGCAGAGGGCAAATGTGTGGTTAGAGTAACGTGTGTTTTGTTCGGTTCCTGATTGCAGCATCAGGATTGGGGTCTTGGCAGTGGCTGCTCCCCGTTTCACAGGCCTGGTGTTTTGACCTGTCTAATTGTCTAACTGGAAGATCCTGATCAGGCTCTTGGGCGGAGGGTAACGGGCCACAACCAGGCATCTTAAGGAAGGTCCCCGTAAAGTAGAGATTCTGAATCGTGGTGGTCCTGCCTCCTCCAGAGGCACAGCCTGGTGCAGAGGAACCCTGCAGGGCTGGACAGAGAAGGGACACGGGCCCCAGCCCTGCCTGTGTTTCCTATGCTTCCTAGAAGCCTTGCATGAGCTGCGGGCAGATGGTCTCCAAATGTGATTTGCTCTCCCGAGCCAGGAGACGATGAACTCCTTGGAGCGGGAGACTCCTTGCCTCAGAGCTGACTTGCCTGTGGCTGCAGCCTTTGCTCTGACGACAGCTCAGTTTCAGGGCAGTTGGTGAGAGGCCCTAGCCTGCCCCATGGGGCCCAAGCCAGGCTGGCTTCCCTTACCGGGGACGGATCCCTGACTTGAATAGCCTCTTCCACACCACTGGTCAGTTGCAGAAGGGACACGCTACACAGGGGCAGAGGTATCTCTACGACAGGGTGCTGCCCTCAGACTCACCAGTTCAAAGCTCTGCCCCCTCAGAACCCTGAGTGTGGCTGGCTCTGTCTTCCATGCCACCCTGCCTGTCCCTTAGCAACTGCCTCCCAGACCTCCACTCTGTCCTCCTGCCCTTTTGCCTTCAGCTCCTGGTGTCAGTTCTGCTACCTCTTATTGGAAGGGCTGCAGGTGGCCCCAGCCAGACTCCTGGCCAGCTTGCTCCACCCACCTATCTTCTTCACCTCCTCTCTGGGCTGAATCCTCTCAGCCTACCCATGCTGTGACCTTTTCTCATTATTCTCTTCCAAAGAGGAACTGTTCACGAAACCTTCTGCTCAGAAACCTTCCACAGTTCCAGTAATTATAGAACCTAGTTGGATTTTCCAGACCCTGGGTCTGGCCTAAGTTAGGGAGATGTGTGTAGAGAAAGGCCAGTTCCCCTAGCAAACCCTAAATCCAGGGTCCGAATATCCTCTATGAGACTAGAAATCGAAAAAACTAAGAGCTGAAAGTCCCCTCTCCCCATACTCTAGGAAAATAAAGACCGGATGGCAAAGCTGTATCCCTCCTCACTCATGGACACAAACTCCTTGTGTCCCTGAAGTCAGAGTCTGTGCTCTGACCAGTGGCTCTAAGCGTGAAGGGCAAGGGGCCATGTCACCCCACCAAGCAAGATGAAGGGCTAGAGTCAGCTCCCCGCACCCACTGGCCCCTGCCTCGACGTTGCCAGCATCCCGATCCCTCCATAATGCCGTGCCTCACCTCTACCAGCTGCGTGGCGACACCCGCCAGGCAAGCCCCCAGCGCGGCGCCGCCCAGCGCCCAGAGCCGCCCCGAGCCACGCTGCCTCCCGGCCATGTTCTCTTCGTTTGCCGCGCGCTCCCGTGCAGGTCCTGAGAGCCCAGGGGGCTGATGCACAGAGCTACCAGGTGACTGCCCCTGGCCACCGGCAGGCGGTGATGGTGGTGGTGGCAGCGGCCGCGGAGAGTTCTGGCTGCGGGCGGCTGAGTCCGCATCATTTATTCATCTTGGGTGTCAGGTTCCCGGGGCGCCACCTGCGCCATCACTGCTGGGGTGAGGGTAGGTGTGGGTGGCACCCCGCCTAGGCTATCAGACTTTTAGACCTCCCACTCCACCCCAAGGACACGGAGGTAGGGAGAGGAGTGGGAGAGGAAGGGAAACGTTTAGGGGTAGGTCCTTGACCAACATATACCCCCCGCCCCGTCCCTTCTCCCTTGGGCCTCAGTTTCTCCACTTGGGACGGGGAGGGGCTGGAATCAACTGATCTAGGAGGCCCTTCCCATTCTGACGTCCTGAGTTTGGGGAAAAAATGGTACTGGACTTGGGAGGGGGCAGAGCGGGCATGTTGCCATGGTGACAGGCACTGAGGGATATCCTGGACTTTCTGGGCTGGCTTCCTGCCCAGAGGCAGCTCTGGTCACCCTGGACACCAAAGCAGAAGGAGGGGAGGATGTGGAGAACCAGGCATAGTATAGTTTGAGCTGGCCATATGTTGATGTTGCGGAAGGAGCTTCTGCTCCACAGGACTATCCCTGGAGGATCATTTTCTGACCCTGTTGAATAGCCTGCCATATAGCCTGGGCCTTGACCTAGAAAGTCCTTGAAGCTGCACTGTGGGCCTAACCCCATGGGAACATTGTCCACCCAGGGATGGAGTTTGTGAGCAGCTGTGGAGACCCAGGGGAGGGGATATGGTCTTAGAGCAGGGTCTGGGAGCTTGAAAATACCGATGCATTGTCCACCTCACTCTCCCATTTTCCTTCCTTCTTTCCACTAGCACCTGCTTGCTGAGTGCTAGGAGAAGCAGGCTCGGCATCTTCCTCTCACCAAGAACAGCTGTGGAGGCCAGGCTAGGGGGCAGGGAGATGGGAGAAGAGTCCTCAGCAAGGCCCTTCCAACCCGGTCTCATAGGGCTCTATGCTGGATGTGCCATCGATGGATAAGGACAGAAGCCTCAACAGGGAGCAGAGGGCCAGGTGTCCTTCATGGACTGCACTTAACAGGACAGCCAGGAAAACAGCTACTGCTTGAAAAGGACTGAGATCAAAGTCAGTCTCAACAGTAGCTGGCAAAACCTAGGGTCTCTTCATTCAAAGCAAGCAAGAAACAGAATAAAATCCCCAAACAACATGACAGAATACACCCTCCCCACTCCCCAGGAACTGGAGGTTCCAACTGAAGAAGCAGCAGCAGCAGCAACAGCAGCAGCAGCAGGTCTCTCCCTCCTACTTCCTCAAGCCTCAGCCACAGGCTAGACCTGGGTCAGGCTACTGAAAGCCACATTGATAGCAGGGGGTGGCGGCAGGTGTGGGAGGCTGGGATAATGACCCTCAGGGCATGCGCGTAGAGAGGCAGGGCTGAATTTTGTCCAGGTGAACCAGGCAACTGAGTTGTGGCACTGGGAAGACCATTCGTCCTCTCTGCCTCTGAGTTCTAGCCTGGGGAATAAGGAGCCAGAGGCTATCACAGGGCTAATGGTGGGGAAAGGGGAGGGTACAGTGACTGATGGCTTTGAAAGCCAGCTCATCTTAGCAGGACACATTGGACTGCTGCGCACAGGATTTCCCTCGCTGTTCAAGCCAGGGAGGGTACTGATGTTCAACGTTCCTTCTCTTGGAAGAGGCTCCGTGGTTAGAAGCATTTGTTGCTCTTGCGGAGGTCCCGAGTTTGATTCCCAGCATCTACAGGGTGGCTCTCAACCATCAGTAACTCCAGTCCCAGAAGATTTGGCACTTCCTCCTGAACTCAACAGGCATGTGGTGTACACAGAGGCAAAACATTCATACACATAAGAAAATAAATTCATTTTAAGAATTAAAGTACATTTTCTTTTCTTGTTTGTCTGGCAAAAAGTAGAGGAAGCCAGAATTATGGTTGTGTGGCGAAGTGCTTGCCCGGTTCAGTCACTAGCACTGCAAACATAAATAAAAACAAACGGAAGCCACGCCTTTAATCCCGTGGGAGGCAGAGGCAGGTGGATTTCTGAGTTCGAGGCCAGCCCGGTCTACAGAGTGAGTTCCAGGACAGCCAGGGCTACACAGAGAAACCCTGTCTCAAAAAAACAAAAAACAAACAAAAACAAACAAAAAACAAACAGAAGGAGAGGGAGGAGGGAGAGAAGCATGCTGCATCTCTGCAGGAGCCCCCCCCCCCCCCCCCATGTATTGGTTAGGGTCTTGCTACACAGCTCAGGCTAATTTCAGACAGGGTCTTGAACAGAGCTGACATCTCACTTGTCTTTGAATCCACATCTTTTTGTTCAATACAAGTTTCCAGATTCCCCTTGCCTGCCCGCCCCCCC
>JADRCD010214777.1:0-20247 GCA_019843815.1 Montemys delectorum | reverse complement strand
AAGAGCACTGTCTGCTCTTCCAGAGGTCCTGAGTTCAAATCCCAGCAACCACATGGTGGCTTAAAACCATCTCTAATGGGATCCGATGCCCTCTTCTGGTGTGTCTGAAGACAGCTACAGGGTACTCATATACATAAAATAAATAAATAAATCTTAAAATAAAAACAACAAAAAATGGACAGACCTGTGGCAAACTGCCTTATAAATATTCATGTATTCATCCATGGGTTAGGCTGGCTCTTCAACTTGTTCAAGGAAAGTCTTTGTGAAACAGACCAAGGTGAGTGCAGACCCATAACTGGTAAAAGTACTTAGAATTGGGGATTGCTCTTGCTTGAACTTGAGCATTCTTATAATAAATACATTTATTTCTTTGGACACACCAGAAGAGGGCATCAGATTCCATTACAGATGGTTGTGAGTCACCATGTGGTTGCTGGAAATTGAACTCTGGACCTCTGAAAGAGCAGTCAGTGCTCTTAACCACTAATTCATCTCTCCAGTCCATGAATACACTTAAATTGAGATAAATTATGCTTTTTTTGTATTTTGTTAAATTTAGCTTATTAATTATTTTTGGTAAATTTTAATTTTTTGAAAATTTCCCTCTCTTTCCTTCAACTCATCTCATATACACTACCCCAACAAATCCATGGCCTCTTTTTCTTTATTATTGTGACATATAAATGTATGTATGTATGTGTGTATACATATACACACAACCTGCTGAATTAATTTAGTGTTGCTTATATGGACATCATTTTAAGACTGACCATTTGGTATTAGACAAGCCATTAGGGGTCTCATTTCTTGAAAACAACTAATTTTCCCTCTCTCAGAAATTGTTTGGAGTTCTTTTTAAAGGAGTGGGGCCTTGGGAGACTTTCCCTCTCCACATTGCCGTTTTAAGTAGTGCTGTCATTGTTCAGGTCTCACTTAGGTGGGCATACTGTTTATATTTCATAGGTAGAATTTTCCTTTTGTGTATAAAAGGCGAAATCTCGCAGAAGACATCCTCTGGCTCATATAATTTGTCTTACCATTGTTCTGCCTGAGCCATAGGTGTGGGGCTTGCATGGATGATATGCCAGTTGGAGCTGGGTATCCTACACTAAGTTGTTCTCTGCATTTTGACCATATAGGTCTCACCAGCTCCCTGTTGTTGTACATTTATCATTTGTTCTGTTATTTTATATATATGCAAGGTCTGATGACTCAGTAGAAAACTGCCAAGGGTCAATCCAAGATAGTTCCTTTTATTGCTTCTTTGTTGTACCTGACAGGATGATGCATTTGCTTTTTAAAAGAATAAATATTAGCGAGGATCTTCTGAAGTGTTGATAATGGTGGCTTATGTAAGTTCCATGTCCACAGGATGGTAATCATAGTCCCAAACCTGACTCCTATCTATGAAGTGTCAGGGAAAGCATTCATTAAAAAAAAAAAAAAAACAACTATTACAGACAAATGTGCCAGGATGACAAGAATACTTAGATATGTTAGTGGAGACAGTCTTTCCCAATGTCAACATTCTTAGAAATGCCATCTCTGTTTGATAAACATAGAATTTTTGGAGCAAAAAAGTTGTATAATAATATTACTCATAAAAATGTTTAAAAAAAGTCAAAAGACATTGGTTTTTACTGATACCCAAATTATATTTTTAAAAAGAGTATATATACATGTATATATCAAATATACATCAAGCCTTGTTTCCCTTACACAATTCATTTTTCCTACAGAATGCCTATTCATCCCTCTGGGAGAGCTTTGATAATTTTCCTTTTACTATGCCAAAGGCACCAGTAGGGTTTTTGCTGTTGTTGTTGTTTGCTTTTGTTTTTTTGCATTTAAATTATGTGTGTGTTGATTCCATCTCTAACTCCAAGTAAACAACATGTCTTTCATCTTAAATAAAGGAAAATAAATCAACATCAAATAGATTGTGTTTCTGAGTCCCTAAACCTCATTGCAAAGGGAGAAGAAAAGATTGTCCTTAGTTTCATTCTGTGTCACCTCAAAGATAACCTTCCTGCAATGTCTCTAGTTGATTGATTTATTTGTGTGAGATATTGTAGTTATAATCAAAAAATTATTAAAGGATGTTGAAGTGCTGATGGGGGAAGTCTTACACTTAAATTCTTAGGAACCTTAACATTCTTTGTGTTTAGCTTTTAACATTCTGCCTTGCAAGGTTGAAATCCTGTCTGAACCATTTGACTAAATTTGCTGATGCTCTACGCTAGTGGCTTGGTGATAAAACTGCATCAAAAGATGAGAATGCATTCACAGTGGTGACTCTAACCCGGGGACTGTGATCAGGTATGTTTATAGTTACTTTAGAGAATTAAATAACTTAGAGCTTAACTGATAAAGTTGTGGCCTGGGAAAATTCTGCTATGTGTTCTGAATCACTTATCTTAACTGTGTTGCCGCCTCCTACCAGAGGACTGTGTCTCTAGGTAGAGCTACTCTGGTTTGTTTTTAGTGAGGTATTCTGTTAGGATCTGTAAATCCCTTGATAAAATTTATGATTCCTTTAAGAACGTCTACTCTTCTGACTTTTCAGGTTATCGTTTTCTGTATGCTGAAGAAAGTTCACCTGATAAATATTTCAATATGTGTTTCCCCAACTATCGTTTTACAGGAACATAATCTGCACACCGTAACTCTTGTTATGCACATGTCAGAGGCTATTTAAAGGAACAGATAATGAGTAAAAAGGGTGTTAGCTGATTGACTTAATCTATTTTTGGATGTGATTTAGATTGATTAACACTTCTGTATTAAGATTGTTATCTAATGTTCAAAGTTTGTTCTATGAAAACCTATTGTATCTGGTCACAGTGAACTCATCTTCAAATCTCACCATATTTGGTGACATGTACATTAACATTCAAAGATACAACTTGTCTAGAATTCATTCTTCCTTTACGTGATAAAAACATCAGTAAAATGTGCTTCTATGTCAGCCCACTTTCATGTTGCATTATTCAGATACTTGATTATTAATACTTTATGGCATCAGAATAATTTTAGACTTGCAGAGAAACATATAACTTGCAGACATCCCATATAACTCCTGGGTCTACACCCTCATAACTCCCAATGAAACTCCACTTAATGGAGTTTGCAAACAACATATAAGATCATAGTTTGCCTTAGTGTTTGCTCTCTGTGTTTTGTGATTTATGGGCTTAGATAAATATATATTGATAACTAACTCATTTAAGTATGTTGCACACATATTTTACTTTCCTATTCTGCCTATTATCCTTCTGTTTATCTTTGTATTCTTTCCATAGCTTTGCATTTTCTGGAATGTCCTGAACTTGGAAGCATATAATAACATGTAGCCTTTTCAGACCATACATTTTCACCTATTAACATGCATTTAACTTTCCTTCCTGTCTCTTCATGGTATGACAGCTCAACTCTGCATTTCCTGCATTCCTATAGTTTAGAGATCTATTCACCCACCAATGGCATCTTGGTTACTTCCTGATTTTGGTAACTATGAACAAAGGTACTATATACATCTACATGCAAACTTTTGTATAAAGAAGCTTTCAGCTTCTACATGAGCATGCTACAAGTATTATTGAAATTATCTTCAAATGTGCCTACACCATTTTTCTTTCCAACAGTGACTAAAGACTGAACAAGAGTCTCAGCTGTTCACATCTCATCAGGATTTGGTACTGTCAGTGTTCCAGAATAGCCACTCCCAGATGTTTCTCAGTTTTTAAACATTTTTAATTTTGCACATGGGCCAGGTGCAAAAATTTGACACTACTGTACTACTTATGCATCATCTTTGTAGAGATATCTGTTGAGGTTATTAACCTTTAAAGTTGGATAGTATTCTTATGAGTATTTTATTCAGTGTCTTTTTTTCTGATCTTTGCTCTTGGATTATGGATTGTTGGCATTTTTTTTAGCAAGAAGAAATTTATAAAACTTTTGTCAAGTGAAGTTTTATGGACCTATGAACTATTTCTTTGGTGGTGTGCTTACATTACACTCTACCCAAGGTAAGCTAGGTTTTAACCTATGTTCTAAAACCTTTAGAATTTTACATTTCATATATAGGATTTTGATCAATTTTGAGTGAACTGTTATGATGAGTATTAAGGAGTGTTCTGAAATTCTTTTATTTAATATTTTTCACCTAGAAAATATCCAGTTGCTCTAG
Organism: Montemys delectorum; assembly: GCA_019843815.1. Taxonomy (NCBI): domain Eukaryota; kingdom Metazoa; phylum Chordata; class Mammalia; order Rodentia; family Muridae; genus Montemys; species Montemys delectorum. The sequence continues at coordinate 16,052 of JADRCD010214777.1, read as the reverse complement.
CATCCATGTTTACAAGAGTACCTTTACCACACAGAATTGTTCTGCTTAAGTAGCTTTATTAAATTCCAAAGTTAGCTGAGACTTTCTTTGCTTTTAGAATTATTCTTATTCATTTTGAGAGTAGATTTACTGCCCTGAAGTATTCCTATTGTTGACATGGTTTTATGTATTATACTATGTATTAACATAGCTCAGGTATTAAAATGAGATAGAATAGTGAATTGAAAGAGAGTCTACATGAAGTTTCCTTTTGTAATTTATACTTATAGCAAGTGTTCCCTAGGATATGTCCATTTTCGTATTTTTATCCCACTAACATCTTCAGGAACAGATGTGTCCTCATTGGAAGTAAAGTGGGATGATGGATAAGCAGAATGTCTGGCTAGCAGGATGTTTCTGGTTTAATCTTTACTTAACAGAGGCAATCACATTTTCCTGTCCTAGTCTTTCAGGACATTTGGGTCAGCAATGCAATGATGTGACTGAATTGATACTTGCTTTTCGAGTTGAAGACATGCAGCAGATTTAAACAAAGATTATTTAGATTCTAGAAGCAGCTTGATTGATGCTTTACAGATGGTATAATAGCAGGAGTGAGCAGAATGCCATTGTCTTATTATTTCCACCAACAAAATGCATGGCTGATGAATGGATAGGAAGGAGTCCTGTAGTTAAGCAGACGTTACAAGAAACAGGAATTACACCCAATCAAGGTGGACTTAAGGAAAGTAATAAAAAAGACGGGACTTTTATGAAATCTGGGCTTAGGTTCAGCTGTACCACATGAAAGCTACAAAGGAAAATACAATTAAATGTCTTTGTATTTCACTGTCATTTTCTCTATATTACACACACACACACACACACACACACACACACACACGCACACACACACACACACCTACCTTTAAATTTGGGTGTAATCTGCTTTATTCTTTTTAGAGCTCAATTCTGTACTTTCAAATATCTGAATTCAATCGGGTCTTTTCCTTTAAGTTTCATACTGGTTAATGGAATCTCTCTGGCCCTGTGTTAGATCCTAAGAAGAGAGAATTATTCAGATCCCATACCTGGGAACGAGTCTCCATTTCTTACCCCATTCACAGGGTTTGGGGGGCTTCACTTATGGTATAGCTTCACTTATGTATAGACACACAGAAAAACAACTTTATTTTCTCGTTATGTACTCTTTTCCTACTCCCTGACCTTTCTTATTTCATTTAGTTTGTTCCGTCTTCCCCTTTCCTTTGCCTAACCTTTAAGTAACAGTTTAACAAATGCCAAAGATAGACTCTGGTGCATATATCAGGGATCATGGGAAAGTCTGGGGGCAGAAGAGGGGTCAGGAGGCCAGTTCACCCTGAAGTCTGACTCACAGCACACAGGGAAACAACCCTGCTATTATTTTGTTTACATCAATTATAGTTAGTCTTCCGGAAATTAACTATTGCCAGTTTGATCAACCCTCCTTTAATATTTTAGTTAATAATGCAACTCTACCTAATTTCAGAATTATGCAAATGCAGGCGTCTGAAAGAGCCAGCCATGATCACCCATCAAAAATAAATATATAAAAAAATGCCTCTTTGGGAATGTGCCTAGCCTAGATGAGACTTGAAGTATTGGGGTGCAAGAATACTCAGGGAGACCCCCATCTCAGATGAGAAAGGGAGAGGGAGATCACAGAAGGATTGTGGGAAGGGGTAACCCAAAGAGAGCAGTGAATGGGATGTAAAGTGGATAAGTTAAAAAAATGACAAAAAAAAAAAAAATGCCTCTTTACCCTGAGCCTTTCCTTTTAGGTAATCACCATTCCTGTGATTCCCACCAATACAGAAAATGATCAGGGACCCATAGTTATGTATCATCATTCCAGAGTTCAAGTTGTATTACAGAGCTATAGCAATAAAAACAGCACTGTATTATCATAAAAACAGACATATTGGCAAAGAGAATAGTATTGAAGATCCGGGTATAATTTTACATACCTATACATACCTGATTTTTGACAAAGAAGCAAATAAAATCAACCCAAGAAAAGGAAACAAACACTGGAGAAAAGACAGCGTCAACAAATGGTGCTGGTCATACTCTCCCTCAAGGCTCAGAGATCTAGGTAGAAGGAGAGGCAGGAAGATTGTAGAAGACTGAGGTAGCAGGTAACCCCAAGAAAAAGTATCTTCTAGAACAGTGGACTGTGACATCACACGCTGGATCTGCACAAGTTTATAACAGACAAAATCTCCATACTGAGAGGAGGAAGTGAACACAAAACCCACCCATAACCAAGAAGCAGTTGATAGCCCTTGGGAAACATAAATTTGTTTTCTATATTGTGGTGTCACTGAGTAGATCAGCCATACTCCAGGGCAGGCTACATGGCCAGGAGTAGTTGGCCAAAACAAAGCAGACTCCACGTTCTCTTGTGTACATTTCGTTTTGCTTAGTCTCGGTTATTCTTTTGTTTATTGCTTTTGTTTGAGCATTTTAAAATTCATTTTCTTTGTTTGGATTTACTTTGTGAGAGAAAAAGAACATAAAATTGGGTGAATAGGGAGGCAAAGAGTTAGGGGTATCTGTAAGGAACTGGGGAGAGGATATGATCAATATGTATTGTAAGAAAAATATTTTAAAACAAACAAAAAAATGGAACTTCTTCTTTATTTTTAGAATATGGAAGCCCACACTGGTAAAATGACATATCTCACGGAATGCTGTTGTTTTAGCTAAAAGAAAGCAGATCATAAGGAAGCAGTGGCTGTCTGTAGTAGACACAAGCCATCGATTCATGTGCTCCTGGGTAATTTTGCTTAAAATAATCCCAATAATTAGTTTGCAATCATATTATAATCCAGTTTTCCTGGGCAGAATCAAGCTGTGTAGATAGAAGAGATTCCTCAGAACACATAATTTCTAGAAGCTCAGGAACCACAGGTGCTTGTCTTCATGCTGTTGCTCTTGAATATCTATGTCCACAGTGGGAGCTCTTTATTACCCTGGCTCTTACTTGTCTTTTCACAATTGTTTCTCCACTTGTGTTCAACTATATTTGGATGTGATTTCTGTTTTCTTTTGTTCCTGCTCTGACTCCAGGTCTAATTCAAAATATCCGGGCAAAAAGGAAGATTAAACATTAGAAACGATTAAGTGGTCAACGGTCTGTACCAACATCTTTTCCCATTGTATATAAGATTAGAGGAACTAAGTCCATCCCAACTTTTGGTTCCTGAGGCTTGAGATTCCTGATTCTCCTCTGTACCTGCATCTGCTTTTATGCCTAGCTGACTGGGCCCTGCTAGATTCTACCTCTCTGTCTCTTTCCTTCTTACCATCTTGTCTCTACTTCTGAGTTCTGTGGCTGATCCTCAGTAGCTGCACTAGTCCAGCCAGATTATAAACATATTGATTGTACAATAGTTACTATGATTTGAAAATTTCTGTGTCTAGAATGCACACTGTCTCCTTGTAACACTAGAAGGTGGTGTTTATAAAGCCAGTTAAGACTATGGAGATATGCTGACCTGATTTACTCTCAAGGTTATTTGGTTAAATTGGCTTTGTATAGCTAGAAAGCAAGTACAAGCTTTTAATGGGTTTGAAGGCAATAAAATGTACATGAAATAAATCTGATTTTTAAAATGACTCTACTTGAATATGCTAGAATTTTATTTCCAGAAGAAATACACCATTCTTTTTAAAACAAGTCAATGGCATTGAATGCTTGACTCTCATATCCCAGCGACTTGAATACTAGAATTTTAGTTGTATATCAGCATACCTGGCAAGGCCAATGTCTTTATTTCAATCATTTATAATGAGAACAAAATCTCAGTGCTAGTTTTCAATATTATTTTGAATTGTTCAAGGTAGCATTCAATGTGAATTCCTTATCGTTTCAGTATACCAAAAAGACTGAAGGAGGGCCTGAGAAAAACCTGTACCTGTGGTAGGCTCCTGTTAGTGCATGGGGAAGGACCCCAATACAGCTAGAGTGATAGAAGTCTGACTTCACAAAGAAAACCCGTGTTTGTCCTTTGCTTGGCAATTTGATGCAATGGATTTGGCTTATAGCAAGGCTGGCTTGCTCTTCACTAGAGAACTTTGGACACATTTGCTTTCAGCAGTGTTTCAAAACAGCAGCATGATTACTAAACAAGTAAAGGCAATTTCCTAAGGGAGCTAGCCGCTTCTGCTGACTGCTCCCCCAGCAGAGATGAGGATGTAAAATCATGCATTGAACAACACCAGGGAAAAAGAATTAAGAAAATGCTGATCATAAAACAGATGCCATTGAGTTTATACTTGAAATGCCAAAATATTCCAAAATCTCTTTGCTATTTAACCTTTACAAATAATTTAAAATGTATTGACTACATATAATAGGGTTTTGTGTTATTGCTGTTTTTACAAGACAAGATATGGATTTAAATTTTATTAGTACAGAAATAATGTGAAATCATTCCTGACTGTAGTTTTTTTCCTTCTTCTTCTCTATTGGGGTTTTCTTGGGTACTCTTCTCCTTTAGTGCTCCATTTTGTATTGAAGGGCTGCCACAGAAGACAATCATGCAGGAATTACAAAGCAATCTTCAAACATGGATGCCCTCCAAAGGCTTAATGGGAATCTATAGCTGGGAAATATAACCAAGATTCTACACCAAACGATAAAAGTACTACTTTAATAATTCAATTAGAATATAAGAAATAAGTAAGCATATGACTTTTGTAATTTATTGATGGCTAGATAATAGCCACAGTAGGAATGGATGATGTACAAATTCATGAATTATTCCTCTGCTCAGTCATTAATTGCTGAAATTAAATGTTTAAGTTGTGCTTCAGGCTTTTATTGTCAATGATTTATGAAAATAACCATTTATTCTATCTTGAAAAACTTAAGTAGAACCTTTTTGGTGTGTGTAATAAATACACACAATTTTTAGTATTCATTTCTTCAATTTATTAGAGATAGAATTATAATTAGAGCCTGGAGAGATGGCTCTGTGTTTAAGAGAATTTGCTTCTCTTCCAAAGGAACCAATGTCTTGTTCCCAGAATCCACATAGTGATTTACAGCCATCTATAAATCCAGGTCCAGAGGAACTGGTGCCCTCTTCTGGTCTCAGGAGGCAACTAGCATACATGTGGTACTTAGACATATGTACAGTACAGTCAAACCTCATACACATAAAATAAAAACAATAAACAAATCTAAAAATGCACAACTCATTTAAATATACAATTAAACATGCAAAGTCCTTTGATGGAGGTGCTGTAGATTACTATAAATTCCATCTGAATTCAGTTTGACAAGATGTTATCTTTCTTACAAATATATTTTCTTTTTACAAATATATTTTCTTTATGTATATTATGTGACTTTTTATACAATGATCTTACCTACCATACGCTGACCATGTAGTGAGTTAAGTTGTGCCATACTTAGCAAGCTACTTTGTTACTAAGAAATAAATAAGTAGTTTTGCTAGTGTCTTATGAACTAAATGGTATTTCCTCCAAATTTATTTGATAAAGCACCAAGGCGATTAATCTCGATTGTCAGCTTAATGGGATTTAGAATCATCATGGCAACAAATTTCTTGGAGAGTATATGAGGTGCTATCTAGATTGGGTTAACAGAGTTGGAAAGACTTCGCCTAAATGTAGTATTATTCTGAGGTCTCAGGTCCTAGGCCAGATAGAAAAGAGACAGGTTAACCAAACAGATACTGGTCTGTTTTCTGATTGTGGATGCTCTGAGAGCAGCTGTCTGAAGCTCCAGTTGCCATGACGTCCCCTTCATGAGGGACTGTACCCTCCAACTGTGAGCCCAAAATAAAAGGCAGTTAATGTTAAATCCAGTCACTAGTACTGAGCACCAATCAGTTGACTGACGCTTTCCTAAGAGGAGGTCTGTCTCTGAATGTGCCCAGAGAAAAGGTCATGTGCAATGTACTGAGAAAGTCTCCAAGCTGAGAGGAGAGTGTTTTATATGATGTGAATTTTCTGGTACCTTGTACTTGCAATTCCAGAAATGGGAAGAAGTAACTTTCTATTGTTGAGACAACCCAGCAAGTGGTATTTTGTAAGGCAGCATTAGCTGAGACACTAGCTTACCTTTATGATCATCTAGGGTTTTATATAGTACCCTTGCAGACAATGGGTTCCTGGATTTTGTGGGATAACAAAAGATGACACTAATCTGGAGTTTATAAAATCATATCTTTCTTCAAGGTAATGACATTTTCTCCCAAATTAAATTTGGCTACCCTGTGGGCATCTTAGACTGTACTCATATTGCTCTGTAGACAAGTCTCTGTTTGCCAAGGGTTCTCATCTCTCACCTCTGACAACTGGCACCAATTAAACAATGCTAGGTTCTCCACTGACCTATCAATTCGCTAACCAACTGATGTGTGCCATGCAATATATACTGAACTTCAGATACAGTTATTAAGAGTATGACAGGTGAAATTTCTCAATTCCTCTCACCAGGTAATTTCTACCTCATTAAGAGATAATTCAGCTGTTTTAGTCATTGGATCAACTATTAATACTGAATTAAATTCAATTCATTTACACAGTGGTGTACACATTCACTCTAGCTTCCATAACAAATACCATAGACTGTGAGACTCGATGAATGGAAATGGGTTTTGCCAAAATTCTGGAAGCCAGAAGTCCAAAACCACTGTATTCATTGATGATTTTATTCTGATGTTCTTATTCTTGGCATATAGATTACGTTTATTTTCTCTATGTTGTATGTATTCTAATCTTTTCTCAATTCTCTATTTTAAAGCAAGCAAACAAAAAAAACCCAGAAAACAAACAAACAAACAAACAAACAAACAGGGTCTCTTGTAGTCTAGGTTTTCCATCCTGGAATGTTCTTAAAATCTCCATCTCTTTGTCTTTCCCACCAAAGTTTTAGGGTTACAGGTATGTATTACCTCACACAAGTCCTAATCTCCTTATAAGAACATATTACATGAGATTAGGGGCTATTCATGATCTTCTGTTTCCATTTTTTATTTCTGTACTTATTTATTTAAATTTTTAAGGTTTTGTGTATATGTACACATAAATTTGTCTACATGTATCTATGTGTACCATGTACATGCAAGGGCCAGCAAAAGCCAGAAGGGAGTATCAGATCCTCCTGGAAATGGATTCACAACAAATAGTTGAGAGCTGCCATGTGCATTCTGGGAAGTGAGTTCAGATGCTTGGCAAGAGCCAGTAAGAACTCTTAATCACTGAGCCATCAATCCAGTTCTTCTTGCTCTTTTGTTTGTGTGATGTTAATAACTGGACCCAGGATCTTAAAAATGCTGAAGTGAGTGCTGCACTACTGATGTATATGTCCAGACCTAGGGTGCAACCCCTGAGATCTCCTTATTTTAGTTGCTCTCTGAAGATATTCACACAGACACATTTTGAGCAGAGTTAGGATTTCAACATATAAATCTTGAAGAATTTCAATTCACTTGCAAAATTGACTCTACTTTAATATCATATTCTCCAAGGTTTATTCTATAAATTAATTAAGGAAACAGTGTTGACAGCTTAAATACAATTTTATTTATTTATTTTACCATGAGCTAGCTCACTGATGAGAAGTCTAAGCTCAGAGTTGATCAGCCTTGTTTTATAGATTGTGTTTGATGAATCTGTGCTCCTTACTTCTGAATGACTAACAAGACACATGAGAACAAATAAGAACCAAGTCTTTATACTTTGTGATATTTGAGAACAAATTATTAGTCCCAATGAGGAGCAAATTGAAGCCGTCTTAGCAGTGAACAATTCTCTCAGAGAACAGGAGCGTGGAATCTGACTCACTGGGTTTTATTCTGTACATTGTTTGTTCAGTTTAAATGAGGTCAGAGTCTTAGTTCTCCTTCTTCGGTTTTGCTAATCCTCGTTCTTGTCTCCAGTACTTTTCCTTTATTCCTAAGGTTTTCAGATATTTCTTAGCAGACTTCGCTGCAGTTATTTTGACATTCATTTCTCATAAAAAAAAAGTCTTACAATTTAACATCATCATTGCTTTATTGGATTGGCATTTTAAATGTTGTATACCTTATTTTGTCTAATTCTTCAAAGCAAAAAAAAAACTATACAATTTAGTTTTTATTCAAGGAGAAAGCTAAAACTCTGGAGTTGGTAATAGTTTGTAATAGGAGATGCATTCTAGAATCCAGCCTTTGCAGACAAAAATTTTGGATTCCAAAGCAGGCTTTCCAATTAAAAAACAGCAAGCTTTGAAAATGTATCAATTTTTTCTGTTTTGATTTCCTTACTTGAGAAATAGGGAAAAAAAGAAAAAGAAAAATAGGGGACAAGACTCAATGTTGTTACAATTGAAGACAACAACTCCTTGTTAAAATTGATCTAATCCAAACACTGCTTATAACACAGACACACTGTTACCATTAGTAGATGGCAGCTACTGTCTTTGTGGCTTGCACTGGTTAACTGTGGTAGTTCCTGGCATGTAGGTCTCAGATTACATGATTACTGTCCTCACTGTTTAGAACCAGCAACAAGAAGAGCTCATGCCAAGTCCTGAGGCCATTTTACTGGTGGGATATGGATTTGTCTTCATTAATGTGACCTCCTTTAAGGTAGGAATATGGCTTAGGTGGGAATCAGACAAGCTTTTAAGTCCCTCCTCATTCCAATTCCATTCATCTTCTACTTACTTGTGATGGTAAAAGCAATGAACTTGTAAGCTTCATTTTCAGTTATGTGCATGTCCTGTGCTCTCTTATACAGCACTTGGAAGCCATTACAATTTATTTTAGCTAATGTTTCCTTTCTTCTTTTTGTATTTTTCCATCACAACTTTGTTTACCATCAGACAAATTTCTACTGACTCCTTTTAGTTTCTTTCAGGTTTTGGGACTAGTTTTGTTGAAACTCCTTAGAGTAGTCTCCTAGAAGTTCATCTGAAAAGATAGCATGTTGTACCCTAAAAAAATTCAAAATGGTGGTGAAATGTAGAGAAAAAGCTGAAGGAGGAGGGACAGGCTTGAGGAATAGACTTTGTGTGCAGGGAGATTCGAGGGAGATAGACACAAGGGACAGGGTGAGCTACTAGACGGTACAGACTTTGAGATAGATAAGTAAAATTTGTACCATTGACCATGCTTGTTTATTTTATTAAGCTTCAGGGTTCTGATGCATAGTTATTACATTTTATGTTTCAGAGATTTAATGATGTAAAAATTTGTTAAGTGTATACTGGTATATATTAAATATGTAACATAATATAATACATATGTATATACATGCATACATATATTGTTTCTAGAGACATAACATCACCTGGGCCTAGACTAGTTGAGAATAGTTAAGAATACTCCCCTAGAAGAGTTAAGAATACAAAGTAAATATACTTTAAGAAGAGTAAGGTATGTCTGTACGTAGCTGCTATATTGACATATTTCTATTTTCTCCATTTGCAATAAATAACGGACACCCTCATTTGTGTTTAGACCACAGCAATGAGTTTGGAGAGGTGAGCAATCTTTTAACCGAGGCCATATTTACTTGGTGAGCAAGGCAGAAGGTGAGGGTCGGAGAAAGGAGTGGATGGTGAAAATGGTGCAGTGATTTGCGTTCATGGGAGGAACAATGTGCTCTGCACTCATCTCTTCTTCTCATGGAGCCTCAGATGCTAAGATACACACTGGGAAAATTATATCGGTAAGCCTCAGATTCATGCAAAAACTCATATGAGTTGTGAAAAAGCCTCTTTAAGGTGTTTGATAATGTAGTCACCAGCAGTATCCATAGAACCATATATACATATGTATATGTATATATACACATAATTTATTAAGATTTTATATATTTATCTCCATTATCAACTTGTGTAATATCATCTTTAGACATGTTATCATATAATATCATTTATGGATGAATTAATGAATGAAGAGAGGGTTATAATAAGGAATTGGTGTTTATGCTTATAGAGGCTGAGAAGTCACATAATTTACTTCCTGATATCTAAAGACCTAGGAATGCTGGTGCATAGCTCATTCTTAATCTGAAGGCATGAGAAACAACAATATAAACTCTAGTGCCAGCCCCCCCCCCAAAAAAAGTAAATTTTCCCTTCTTTTGTCTTTTGCTTTTCTTGTTCAGACTTTGAACAGATCAGATGATATCTATCCATACTGGTGGGACATCTGTTTTACTTAGTCTTCCAATTTAGATGCTAATCTCATCTGGAAACCCACCTAGAAATCATGTTTGGTCAAATATTTGAGCACTGAGCACTTCACCATGTCATTACATGAGGTTAACATTGGATATTTGGGACATCTTTCTTGACTCTATTATTGTTGAGTCATGGCTATACTACTTGGTGGTTACAGGTAGGCCAGGATGGCTCATTTGTACGTTGATTAAACATCATAATTGAGATAAGCCCTATTTCAATGGAGAAATTTTCCTGTCGTATTACGTGCCATTGCTCTGAGAGCTTCCTTCTCTGTTGTCTTGTATGTGTCATCATCCTTATTTGTGAATTCCTACACACTTTACCCCATGAGCATCTGTTTCAACCTCCACACACATCATGGTATCACTTTGTTGTGTATCAGTTGGAATGAGCTCTGTGTTGTGTCTCTGCCTTCCAGCAGCATCTGTGACTATTACCGATGCAAAAGCCAGGCCTTTCCTTCATCTTTTTCTTTGAGTAAAACAGAAAAAAAAGTTTGTATGAGTTCAAAATGATTTCAGAAAATATCCAGTTATGATGTATTTCCAGAAGCTCTGTTTGTATGAGTTCAAAATGATTTCAGAAAATATCCAGTTATGATGTATTTCCAGAAGCTCTGCTTGTATTTCCAAGGGACCTTGGAAGTTGGGAAAAGGTAGCAAGAAAAGACAGTGATAATTTTAGAGAGAGAGCTGTTAGCTTTGTGGTTTTCTGTCGTTTAGAGATTACTTCCATCTTCATGTAGTATGCTTATTTTTGCTCTATAACATTCTCTGTCAAAAAAATCCAACCAAGCCCAAAACAAAAGAACATTACTTTCTACTGTATACTCAGTTGTTCTTCAAGTTGTCTAATTGGCATAGGAACCACATCTTGCAGGGTGAGTGTCCCCTCGGCATACCGATGTCACGGGTTGACTGGAATTTTGGTGAGTATACCTAGGTCACTCTTTTCAGTAGATTAACTTATGATGTCTCAAAGAAGTACCAAAATGCTAAATGGAATTTCCAGTTGTATTAAGGAGGCTGAGCGTATCACAGAGGCAAACACAGAACTTTGTGCTTACAGTGTGTAATTCTGGGAGCGAGGGCTTCACCATGACAGTGAGCAACACTTCTGTCCTTTTCATCATTGGACCAACCACCCATTTTGGAAACATGATACTTGTTATTGGCAGTTCATTTTCAGAGATTCAAAGAATTGTATAGTATTTTCCTACAATAGAAATTTGTTTAATTACTGTTAAAATAATAGATTAGGAGCACGTTCAAACATTTCCTGACCACGTGAGCTCCCTTTTATTAAACAAACAACAAAAGTGCATATTCAAGTTTTCTGTTATATGGAAAGAACATAAAGGGTATTGTATACTGACTACCCTCTTCCCCCTTTCTAAAAGGTATTTGAAATAGATACTTTTTGAAAAATAGAATATCATAAATAAGTGTTGATCTTGGAAATCTTGACTGAGGATCTTGCTGCCTTTGTGAAAACTTCAAAGAGTCACAGAAATCTGTAGTAGTCTTTGTTGTGGCCTCTTCTCCAGGGCAGTGGATAAAAGAAAGCATATCAAGTGCCAGAGCCTTCTCTTTTCCAGTGTATTACTGATTGCCTTTTTCTCTATTTTATTTATTCTGTTTATACCAACTTTATTCCATGACCACTGGGAAAAGAAATCTACCCTACTAAAAGACACCTTTGATTTTAGCCTCAAGCTTGTCTATAGATGGTCATAGTTTTTAAGCAAATAGAAATGTGGTTGGTTTTGTCTCTGAAATTATTTATACAAACATTCCAGTATCTTAAGGCTTTCCTAAATCACCCATTCTCAAATATGATTTTCCTATTCTATTTTCACTTTGTAGTCCTAAAGAACCAGAAACCTGTGTTCATCCCCAGTGTGTTATACTTTCCCCTCAGTGAGAAGTTGTACCCTTGCATATGTGCTGGATACATGAATTCACAGAGAGATATTATGAGCATATTTATACTTTGGCAGCTAATAGGTGTTGCTATCTATTCATATTCATTTGTAATGGCTCTAAGGTGACTAGAAGAACAGAAATGAGACTGGAAATCACAACAAACTAGAGTATCTTTTAATGAGCCTCTGTGGAAACTCTTTTCTACACCATATAAAGACTTGTCAATTCATACTTTGTGCACATATTTTAAATCATGAAAATGTTCAAGGATTCTAGGAAGTATTAGGGCATATGATTTATATCTGACAAATTGAAATATTTCTAAAACCTAGTAAATGCCAAAGATGAGATATAGCAATATAGTGTCAGATTTGTGATAAATTTAAGAGTATTTTTGCCATTCACTTTAGTGTCTAAATGTGACTGTATAAAAGCACTATTTTGGACATATTTTCTTCCTTTTTCATATTGTTTAAAACTATTAAGATTTCCAGGTGGCATTTTCTCATTTTCTATTAGCATGATATCTGAAAGAAGATGTTTAATTCTTTTTAGAATACTTAAAATCTCTTTAAACTCCACCACATCAGCACTTTGGAATGTGCTGCTCAGACACACACTGCACTGTACTATTTCTAACTTTAGCCTCCCAGATGTTCTTGGTCTCTACTCTAGTTGCCACCCCTACTTTCCTTCCCTTTCTCTCTGGCTTAGTTCACTGATATTTCTGTTTACAGACTCAACCTACGTCTACTCAAGTCCTTCTCTGAATTGAAACATTAACGAGTGGCCCCTGTCTTCTGTCTTCATCTATACTAGAGCACAATGCCTCGACACCTGCCCATCTTTTAAAATAGTGCCTTAAATTTACTCTATTAACTGTCTGAATTATTGCATGGCATCACAATAATGATATTCCATTGTCTTCTATTTTATCCATGTAACAGTGTGGGTTTCCATCTCTTGGCTAAATGGTTGCTATTAGACACAGGCTAGTCCTACTTATCCAACCCAATATTGCTAAGAAATCAATATTGTTAAGAAATATGCAATCTTATATTTCTCTGGCTAATATCTGATAAGTGAAGTCTCATTAATATTATGATATGGAAGAAAAGGCTGGATTTCTAAATGCCCTACCCTTCCCTGAAACTGAGACACAACACGTATAATTTCAAATCTATGATGGGTAGCTAGAAGCAGGATAAGTCTTGGTTCCATCTTTGTTTTGATTCTGTGTCCTTTGTAACAGATTTCTGCTCAATTGTGTACATAGGCACCGAAGTTAAACACCGAAAGAGTCGTGATCTAAAGCTGACAATTATCCTCACCTTAAAGGCTAATGATGTTAAAATAAGAACAACTAAGGGTTTTTTTTTTTTTTTTTTTTTTTGCTTTTCCAGAGCTCTTCCCAGACTCCAGGTGTTAGAAATCTCCAACAGTGCTCCAAATGTGAAGTCACTTTTAGCCTTGAGCACAAGCTTTGTTGAGACTTTCCTTCTCCAAAGCAGGAGTCATCACCCCACTACAGAATCTGTGACCCCTGCCCTAAGCAGAAAAAATAGTCACAAAATTAGAGACTCACTCGTCTGTCAAAGCTCTTTGTATCCAGTTTTGAGCTAATATTCTGCCAGAGCACTATTTGACCAAGACTACTCAACTATGTCTACTTCTTGTACTCTTTTTCAATATAGCCAGTGTTGATGCTCCTGTCAGTACTGCCAAAGCCAGGGAATGATGATCACCCTGATAGAGCTATTTCTTTCTGGTCTTTCAGTATTACTTTTTAGCTATCTAGGGAGAGGGTCCCAACTTAAGTTTTTGAACTTGACAGATTCAGGCTTCCTGTGGTCCAGGACTGTTATAACATTCACATTGTTGCCAGCTCTTGTCCTCTGCCCAGTACTCTTAGCTATTGATCATGGGCCCTTCCTGCCAATCCATTGCTGGACTAAAAATCTAGAGCCTGAATGTTTAGGCCCTGGATCCTTGTCCCTTAGGTGAGTAGATCAAGTGCTATGTCTGCCCCTCCCTTTTTACCTGATTACTTCACCTTTTTGTACCAGATCTTACAGTAATCTGATATGACTTATTTTTGAGCTTCATCAGAGAAAATATTGACTCAAAATTCACAAAACCATTGAAGGTTTAAAAATAAAGAACTAGAAAATAAAAAAATTGCCCATCTAATAAAATAGCATAGATTAATTTTGCCTTGATATATAATTCCCATAAGTTCTTCCTTATTGACAATTCATTATCTGCTAGAAGAACTCTGAGCTCATTTTGTTAAATACGTCTAATATACAGATGAGAAAGTACAAGCTTGTGTTGATGTGGCTTGTCTATGACTGTACTGGAGAATCCATACTTACAGTTTTTTTCTTTTAGAAAAAGTTAAATTATCTGGTTCTGCTTTTGGATTGTTTGAAAATAAGTAACTGTTTCTCTACTTCCCAGCTCAGCTGTCTGGAGGCTGATGGCTTCCAACAACCTTTAAAAATCAGAGAACCGGTCGTGAGGTTATACCAATACTAGAAAGAATCTTTAGGGAGAAGTTTAGTTTTTAGAATCATATGTTTCAAAACCTAGCAAATTCTTAATTTGTAGGCCTATCAATTGATAAGGACTGATAGTGTCAGCAGGGGGCAGCCAGCTACTAAAATTTGGAAAGATATTTCTTCTTGGCTTTTGTTTTTGTTTTAAATTTTCTGTTTTTAAGTCTTATAAAATCAGGTTTCATAAACTGCATTATAAACTACTGATAACAGTTGGTTAAACATAATAAGAGTTTATTATTTTATTATTTTAGGGACAACTAATTTCGATACCAACCCCTTGGAGTTAGTGTCAGATCCTCTACTAGTTTAAGATCACCAGTACCCCATGCCCCCTTCAAGAAAAGATCTGCTCTTTTTTACTAGATGGTCACCCACAAGTTTGAGAGAGTATCTAATCTGTTTACAGTTTCAGTTGACTGGGCAACACCTCAGTGCCTCCCACAGGCCATTAAGATATAGATGACTCACTGGAATGACTGGCCGGAAATTCAGGAAATGTTGCATTTAGGATTAAAGTTTCCTGACAAAGACTACGGATAAGGAAGGGCAACCAGATGAAGACTTGAATAAACAGAAGGGAATGTAGGCTGTCTTAGTCACTGTTCCTTTGCTGTAAAGAGACACCATAGGTATTTTGAGCCCCCTTCTAAGAAGGAAGACCATAGTCTTCCTTCTTCTTGAGCTTCATGTGGTCTGTGAATTTTATCTTGGGTATTCTGAACTTCTAGGCTAATATCCACTTATCAGTGAGTGCATACCATATGTGTTCTTTTGTGATTGGGTTACTTCATTCAGGTTGATATTTTCTTTTTGGAGGATGATGGGGGAGAAAAGCTTATTCACCTTACACTTCTGTGTTGCTGTTCATCACCAAAGGAAATCAGGACAGGTACTCCAATATGACAGGAGCCTGGAAGCAGGAACAGATGCAGGGACCATGGAGGGGTGCTGCTAACTGGCTAGCTCCTCACTTGCTCAGCCTGATTTCTTATAGAAATCAGAACTAATGTTTAGGGATGGTACCATCTACAATAGACTAGGCCCTTTCAAATTGATCAATAACTGAGAAGTACCTTATGCATGGATCTCATGGATACATTTCACCAACTCAGCTTCCTTCCTCTCTGATGACTCTATTTTGTGTCAAGTTGACACAAAAAGGATGATATTTTCTAATTCCATCCATTTGCCTAAGAATTTTGTGAATTCAGTGTTTGCAATAGCTGAGTAGTATTCCATTGTGTAAATGTATCACATTTCCTGTATCCATTCTTCTGTTGAAGGACATCTGGGTTCTTTCCAGCTTCTGGCTAGTATTACTAAGGGTACTAG
>JADRCD010214775.1:0-31383 GCA_019843815.1 Montemys delectorum | reverse complement strand
ACACACACACACACACACACACACACACACACACACACACACACACAAGCTTATTTTTTAAAAAGTCTTGGCTACTTCAAAGGCTGGACACCCCCAAACCTTCCCCTGCTACCCCAGGTCCAATCTGGGAACCTGAAATCTCACATGGCTGTTTGGCTTTATCTCCTGCCTCTCCTGCATCCCATCCTTCTACCCTGAGTCATGGCAATTCTGCTTTGTTCCTCTCTGCATCCTCACCCATGCAACTCTAAAGGTCCTGCCCCGTGCCCAGCCATTGCCCATTGGCATCTTTCTTTATTGATCAAAAAACTGACTCAGGACAAGGGCCTTTAGTGCATTCCCGACTGAGTCAAGGCATTAGAACCAATAATTCCCATCAAGTTAGCTCATCTTTTTCCGCCGCTGCATTTGCCGGGAATCCTAGCAATATTTTCAGTAGCCCCTAACCTTGGCTGGTACAGTCTTGGGTTGTAAATGTTCATGGACATTTAGAGCATAAAGTTGGCTTAGAGCACAAATTAATTAGTTATATATGGGGACAAGAGATTATTTTCCATCTGACTTCATAGAACGTTTCATAGATTTTCATCTGATATAGCTTATATAATTGTCGTTCTGTTAACCGAATACTGTTTTGTAATCGTGAAACAAGGAATGCAGATGTTTTGTTACTAAATGAATACAGTTTTAAGTTAAAAGACTTAATAGCTTTCAGTAGTGGTTCTTAGTAATAGTTCTACTTATTATATATGTGCACACACGTAAGTTTCGTTTCTTCAGACGTAAGATTTCCAAAGGTAACAGGAAGTGAATGATCCCTCCCTTAAAAGAACATACTCACACTACTGAGTAATGTTGTATTTAAACTATTCATAAAGACAGGGATCTTTTCTCCAAATTGTAGATTCATAGGGGAAATAAAAGAGGGAAGATATATGACTTAAAAGAAAAATGACTAAACAAAACATTTCTGATTAGTGAAATAAATCACAACCTAAGTGGGTAAGTCTTAATTCCCCGCTGAGGCCCATGGGACAGCTCATCACTGCAGATGATTAATTCACTTGCATGACTCGGAAGTTAATTTTTACTCATCACACAGAAACCAGAGATGCTGTTGAACTGGAGTGGTTCGTCCGAACATTCTGCCTTTACCCACATTAGAGAGGGTGTCAGTGGCCATACCACCCTGAACGTGCCCAGTCTTGTCTGGTGTCATGAGCTAAGCAGAGTATGACTTGGTTAGTGCTGGGGCTGAGCATTGGATCACAGGGCGCTTTGGAAAAGAATCCACTAAGGGCTCTGCAAGTGGAACACTCCCCAAATGTCTCTTTCTCCTTATGCTCTGTTCTTAGCTTGAACCCAGTAGAGATGTGAACAGGGATTTTATTGTTGTTGTTGTTGTTGTTGTTGTTGTTGTTATTGGATTCTCCTTTCTCCTTACCCACAAAGCAAGTTCCTATTTTGATTGATGTCTGTGATGTGGTGTGTGTGTGTGTGTATGTGTGTGTATGTGTGTGTGTGTGTGTGTGTGTGTGTACACTTTTTTTTTTCTCCTCAGTGAAAAGATCGAAAGCTGCCTTCCTGTAAAACAAAGACAAGAAAGCATGGTTCAATATTTGCTTCTGGTGGGATAAGATATTGACTGTGTGTTCAAAGCAAGTGAGGAGGAAATAATTAAAATGTTATTTTAATCATCTCGGATACAGCTCAACCTTTCCCTCTTATTACCTCCCCTCCCCACACTGCTGAGTACATGGCCCTGTTTTCATTGACTCAGTAAATAAATCTGCAGCCTGTTTTCCCAGAGGGCTGGAACAGCCACACGCCACTAGAGTCCCCTCCCTAGCTCACTAGCTTCCGTTGTGAGTCACTGGGACAATTGTTTCCCAAAGAAACTACACTGTCTACACTGAGCAGGTGGTTTATGTCACACACTTACCATAAATTGCAGGATAAGAATAATTTAGGGGAAAACCAGTCCCCAGACCCATGCATTCACTTCCACAATAACAGAACTGTCTGAGTGTGCTGAGTGTGGCTGGGCTCAACCAGAAGAATTTCAATCCTGCCCTAGAGTGGTGGCTACACATGCTGAGTGATCACATGCAGAAAAGCATGCTACATATGCATACATAGCTATGAGATTAGTTAAGTAAGATACACAGCTCTTCTGGGCGCTCTGCAGTCCATGCTCACTAGTCCCATACAACCAGTCATTATTGTACTGGACAAGGCAGGCTCAGCTCAGATGTCCCAGTGTTCATCTCACCTCACCTCTGTCTCTGTCTCTGTCTCTCTGTCTCTGTCTCTGTCTCTCCCTCTCTCTCTCTCTCTGTGTGTATGTGTGTGTGTGTGTACCCACACAGGCCAGAAGAAGGTGTTAGATACCCTGAAGCTGGAGTTATAGGTGGTTGGGAGCCTTATGCACATGGTGCTGGGAAGTGAATGAAGTCAGGTCCACTTGTTAAGAGCACTATAGGCGTTTAACCACTAGATCACCTCTTCACTCCCCATAATTTAATTCTTAAATGACTTTTCCTTTTTCTTTGTCTTTTCCCCACCCCAGTCCTCCACCCCCCCCTTTTTTTGTTTGTTTGTTTTTTTTTCAAAACAGGGTCTCTCTGTGTGGCTGTCTTATTAAGTAATTAGCATTTTTATTAGAGGAGGTTTAGAAATTATAATGAGTCTAACAAATCCCACTATTATTAAATAATACCATGGTAAATATTTAACTATTTAGTATTTCATGTTCATTTTTATTTCTTCTCATATAAATGCAACACACATCTTATAATTTATCCCCTAAAATATTAAAGTTCTATGCCATTTTTCTGTACATAATTTTATATGAATGAATTATAAAAATTCATGATTACCAAAGCATATGTTTACTGTACTACACTCTATTAGCAATTTTCCTGAGTAATTTGTGTGTAGGCACATCTGCATGTGTGTATGCGTTTCTGTGGTTGCCTGAGGACAATAGCAGAGATTTGTGTTGCGTGTCTTTTTCAATGACTTCTCCACAGTAGTTTTCTGAGACAGGTCTCTTTGACTTAAACTCTGTAGCTCAGGCTTTGAAGCCTCGCATGTAGCTAGGATTAGTAGGAACAAAATTTGATGGACACCCAAGCCTATGTTGTTTTCTTACCTATATATAGGGCATGATTTAAAGAAATCGATTCAGAGTATCTTAGATTTCTATCCTAAGAAATTTTTGATGAGTGACAACATTTGTACTTAAACAACAACAGAGAGTGTTGGGAGTGGTATACAGGTTTAGAGAAATCTAACCCGTATGTAAATAGCTGGATTGCTTCTCTCTCAGCAATGGGTAATTGCAGTGAGGTCAGCAGGTACAGCAGGGACAAAAAGGTGTGACCACCAGGTGGCAGTAGCACACAGTACAAGGAGGGTGGGACTCTGATCAGTGTCTGTGCCGAAAGTCCCTCTAGCCTGGAGACCTGCTGGGGATAATGGACTGAGGACCCTAGCCCAAAGGGAAAGGATCATCAGAGAAGGGGATCCGTGGCTAGGTGTCCCAGCTTTGGAAGTGTCTGGGCTAGAGAATTATAAAAGACAACAGTGTTTAGGGAGCTTAATATAGTCGCAGACATGCTCTGGATTATTTAGAAGTATGTTTATGAGCGGGCCATGATGGTGCATGCCTGTAAATCATAGCACTGGGGGTGCCAAGAAAGGAGGAGCCAAGTCCAGGGACAGCCTGAACTGCACAGTAAGTTCCAGGTCAGCCTCAACTACATAAGACTTTGAAAAAGAAAAGAAAATTAAAGAAAAGAAAGGAAAGGAAAGGAAAAGAAAAGGAGAACCCAAATAAATGATTAGATTGATAAATAAATAAGAAATATAAGGATATGCCAAGAATAATTTACATCTAGTTACTAATTCCTTTAATGAACAAACATTGAGTGCCTACTATGTCCTGTATTCTACATCAGAAAATGAAGTTCAGGGTGGAGAAAGAGTCTGCCCTTGATTTGAAAAAAAATGTATCCAAAAGAGGGCCCTTTGAACATCAGGGTGGATCCTGAAATTTCCACAGGAAGCTATTGATTGTTTCTTTTTGTTTTTTCGGTTTTTTTTGTTTGTTTTTGTTTTTGTCTATATTAAAATGTCATCTAACTGCTAATACCTATTTTATAGAAGCAGCGCTAGGCAAACATATTTGTAATGTATTAATCCACTTTTATCTCTGTGATGGAAAGTGTCAACTGTCAGCTTGCCAGCATCTGGAATCACCTGGGAGATGGGACTCTGGGTATGCTGTGGTACTATGTCTTGGTTGTATGGATTGAGGTGGGAAGACTTCCCTGCTGTGTACGGTGCCAGCTCCTGAGCCTCGTAGATGGAGAAAGGGAGCTGAGAGGCAGCATGTGCCCATCCCTCCCTGGCTCCTCACTGTGCCTGTGATGGAGCAGCTGCACAAAGATCAGTTGGAAACTAATTAAAGATCATATCTTCAGAGAGGAGATTGATATCTAGACTATAAGAAGGACTGTGAAAATTATACACACCAAAAATGAGTGTCCGCCAAAAAATGGGAGAATGAATCTAACAGATGCTTCTCAGAAGAAGAAACAGGAATGGTCACCAAACATTCAAGACAGTGTCCCACCCCTTATCTGCTTGACACACAGACACATCACTAGAAAACCATAGCCTTTCCTTTCTTGTTTGTACCCGGGAGCTCACATCTATCATAACAGAAAGCACTGTACACGTTTACATTTCCAGTGATTGAAGAGTTCAGGAACTCTTTTAAAGTTTAAGTCTCTTAGTTATGGGTGTTCATAGCTAAGCACTCTCTTACTCCAAGAGGCAAGAACCAGTACACAATCACAGCCAGAAATCAAAGCAAAAGCAAAATCCAACAGTGTAAATAGCCCAGTGATCAGGGCTCCCTTATGATTTTCTGGCTCCAAAGGGCTTGGACATCTCCACTTCACCTCTGCCATGTCCAGCACACAGCTTGTCTTCCACTTCTCCACCTCTGCCATGGACAGCACACAGCTTGTCTTCCACTTCTCCACCTCTGCCATGGACAGCACACAGCCTGTCTAGCAGGCTTAGGCTGCCTCCACTCTGCACCCTGCCACTGTCCTGGATGCTCATCCCATGGTTCTGGGGTCTAACATGTTGGGGCCTCCACTGCAGCCCCAACCAATGGCCTCTTTTGGACCCTTCAGGGGTTCCAGCCCTGACACATGATGGTGAGTGCCAGCTCCTCTCGGTGAGCCATTCAGTCTTGTGACCTTCATGATGCTAATGCCAGTACCACTCGGGGCATATCATTTGCCTTGCCCCCACACTCAACTGGATCACAGCTTCTGTAAGCTGACCCTGAGGAAGATGTCAATTAAATGATGCTGGTCTCTTGTTAATCACAGCTGAATTTTCAGCTGCAGATGGCTAGCATTTATTATCCCTGTAAAGCAAAGTCTTCACTTCTAGATTCTTAATTCTAATATATAAAGACAGGGACAAAAAAATGGAACAGAGACAGAAGGAATCATCCAGAGACCGCCCCACCTAGGGATCCATCTACAGACACCAAACCCAGATACTAGTGCTGATGCCAAGAAGTGCTTGCTGACAGGAGCCTGGTATGGCTGTTCCCTGAGAGGTTCTACCAGCACCTGACCAATACAGATGCAGATACTCACAGCCAACCATTGGACTGAGCCAATGACAAGAGCCAGGGGAAAGACTGAAGGAGCTGAAGGGATTTGCAACCCCATAGGAAGAACAACAATATCAACTAACGGACCCTCCAGAGCTCCACGGACTAAACCACCAAACAGAGAGTACACGTGGAAGGAGCCTTGGCTCCAGATACATATGTAGCAGAGAATTGCCTTAGTTGACATCAATGGGAGGGGAGGCCCTTTGTCCTTGGAGGCTTGATACACCAATTTAGGGGGATGCTGGAGCAGTGTGGTAGGGGAGAGTGTGGTGGGTGTGGCAAAGGGGAGGAGGAGAAGGGGAATAGGATGGGGGACTTGTGGAGGGGTAATTGGGAAGGGAGATTTTTTTTTTTATTTTTTATTTTTGGTTTTTCAATATAGCCCTGGCTGTTCTGGACTCACTCTGTAGACCAGACTGGCCTCAAACTCAAAAATCCATCTGCCTCTGCCTCCTAAGTATTGCGTGCTACACCACGGCTCCACGATATTATTTTAAATGTAAACAAATAAAGTGATTAATTTAAAAAAAAAAGAGAGACGCCAAAAAAAAAAAAAACCAAACTAAAACAAATATATCACACGAATTGCTTTGGGAGTGACTCAGAGGAACTCTGACACTTGTAAGCCAGGACTCCATCATCTGCATTATTTTCCAGGTTCCCACTGTCTTGGAGAAGCTCTGACCACCTGATGGCTTTTCAAGACAAAACCTTCAAAAGCATCCCACAGTCCTCCCTCAAAACAATACTGTCAGGTCTGTGGTCAAAGGTTCCACTCTCTGGTACCAATCTGGGTCCTGGTTGGCTTTCTGTTGCTGTGATCAAACACTGACCGAAGCCCGCTGGGGAAGGAAGGGCCTTATTTCATCTTCTACCTCCAGGTCACTGTTCATCACTGAGCAAAGTCAGGCCTGGAGCCTAGAGGTAGGAACTGAAGCAGAGGATATGGAGAAACGCTGCTGCTTGCTGGCTCTAGCCCAAGCTCGCATTCCTTTATTACCTTTGTATTACCTGTCCAGGGGTGGTACTGCCCACAGTAGACTGTGACCTCTTCTCATGAATTAGCAACCAAGAAAATGCCCTCAGGCCAATCCAAGAAAGGAAACCCCTTAGCTGAGGTTTCTTCTTCCCCAGTTTCTCTAGATTGTGTGCAGTTGCCAAATCTAACCAGCGGATCATCCTTAGCTACTGCGGAAATGCAAATGAGAGCTACTCTGAGAGACTAGATCTCCTCTCAGGTAGAAGGGCTCTCAGCTGGGAAACAAGGGGCAACAGAGGCAGTTGTGGGTATGTGCAAAAGTGGAGTGCAACAGGTACAGCCACCATGGAAGTCAGAAGGGATGTTTGTTAGGAAGAACTGAAAATAAAATTATCATGTGACTTAGCTATAGAGATGTTGGTCATAATACTCAAAGGGCTCTATATCCAACCACAGAGATGCTTGCTTGCACATGCATGTTGACTTCTGGTCTGTTAAAGGCAGGAAACAGAATCGGCCTACATCGCCATCAATCAAGGAATAGATGATGGGAATGTGGCATGACATCCAGATTTTATTATCTGTTTGAAAAGAGGAATTAGGAAAATGGATGGAACAGGGAATTATTATAGTAAGTGAGGTAACAGACTCAGAAAAATACCGTGATTCTCCCTTATACATGAATCTTAGTCTTTGTATGTGTGTGTGTGTGTGTGGGGGGGAGGGTGGAGAGGTGGCTCAGTGGTTAAGGGCACTGGATATTTCCCCCAGGATCCAGGTTTGATTCCCAGCACCCATACAATGGCCTACCTCCGTGCAGACAAAGCACACACACACACAAACACACATGCACACGCACATACATTTTTTTTTAAGGTATAAAGGAGACAAAAAGAGTGAAAAGATTTTTGAGGAGGGAGCAGAGATAGAATACATGTTACACAAATGGAGAAAGGATGAGCAAAGGATGAATGGGAGGTTGGAGAGAGGAAGGACACCCAGGGAGAAAGATCAACAAAAAGAAGTTACAATGAATACTTAAGTGACCCCAAAAATTCCACGAGAGAGCTCCTAAACCTGATAAACAACTTCAGCAAAGTAGCTGGATATAAAATTAATTCAAGCAAATCATTGGCCTTCCTCTACACAAAGGATAAACAGGCTGAGAAAGAAATTAGGGAAACAACTCCCTTCATAATAGTCACAAATAATATATCTTGGTGTGACTCTAACTAAGCAAGTGAAAGATCTGTATAACAAAAACTTCAAGTCTCTGAAAAAGGAAATCAAAGACGATCTCAGAAGATGGAAAGATCTCCCATGCTCATGGATTGGCAGGATTAATATAGTAAAAATGGCTATCTTGCTGAAAGCAATCTACAGAATCAATGCAATCCCTATCAAAATTCCAACTCAATTCTTCACAGAGTTGGAAAGAGCAATTTGCAAATTCATCTGGAATAACAAAAAACCTAGGATAGCAAAAACTATTCTCAACAATAAAAGAACTTCTGGTGGAATCAACATCTCTGACCTTAAGCTGTACTACAGAGCAATTATGATAAAAAACTGTGTGGTATAGGTACAGTGACAGGCAGGTGGATCAATGGAATAGAATTGAAGACCCAGAAATGAACCCACACACCTATGGTCACTTGATCTTTGACAAAGGAGCTAAAACCATCCAGTGGAAAAAAAAGACAGCATTTTCAACAAATGGTGCTGGCTCAACTGGTGGTTAGCATGTAGAAGAATGCAAATCGATCCATTTCTATCTCCTTGTACAAAGCTCAAGTCCAAGTGGATCAAGGACTTTCACATAAAACCAGATACACTGAAACTAATAGGAAAGAAACTGAGGAAAAGTCTCGAGCACATGGGCACAAGGGAAAATTTCCTGAACAGAACACTAATAGCTTATGCTCTAAGATCCAGAATTGACAAATGGGACCTCATAAAATTACAAAGCTTCTATAAGGCAAAGGACACTGTCAATAGGACAGAACAGCAACCAACAGATTGGGAAAAGATCTTTACCAATCCTACATCTGATAGAGGGCTAATATCCAATGTATACAAAGAACTCAAGAAGTTAGACTCCAGAGAATCAAATAATCCTATTAAAATGGAGTACAGAGCTAAACAAAGAATTCTCAACTGAGGAATACCAAATGACTGAGAAGCACCTAAAGAAATGTTCAACATCCTTAATCATCAGGGAAATGCAAATCAAAATAACCCTGAGATTCTACCTCACACCAGTCAGAATGGCTAAGATCAAAAACTCAGGTGACAGCAGATGCTGGAGAGGCTGTGGAGAAAGAGGAACACTCCTTCATTGCTGGTGGGACTGCAAGCTGGTACAACCACTCTGGAAATCAGTTTGGCGGTTCCTCAGGAAATTGGACATAGTACTACCTGAGGACCCAGATATACCACTCCTGGGCATATACCCAGAAGATGCTCCAAAATGTAATAAGAACACATGCTCCACTATGTTCATAGCAGCCTTATTTGTAATAACTAGAAACTGAAAACAACCCAGATGTCCTTTAACAGAGGAATGGATACAGAAAATGTGGTACATTTACGTAATGGAGTACTGCTCAGCAATTAAAAACAATGAATTTATGTAATTCCTAGGGAAATGGATGGATTTGGAGAATATCATCCTGAGTGAGGTAACCCAATCATAAAAGAACACATGTGGTATGCACTCACTGATAAGTGTATATCAGCCCAGAAGCTCCGAATACCCAAGATAAAATCTACAAACCACAAGAAACTCAAGAAGGAAGACCAAAATGTGGATACTTCGATCCTTCTTAGAAGGGGGAACAAAATACCCATAGAAGGAGTTGCAGAAACAAATTATGGAGCAGAGACTGAAGGAATGACAATCCAGAGACTGCCCCACCTGGGAATCCTTCCCATATACAATCACCAAACCCATACACTATTGTGGATGCCAGCAAGTGCTGGCTGACAGGAGCCTGATATAGCTGTCTCCTGAGAGGCTCTGACAGTGTCCAACTAACACAGAAATAGAGGCTCACAGCCAACCATTGGACTGAGCAGATTCCCCAATGAAGGAGCTAGAGAAAGGACCCCCAAGGACCTGAGGGGGTTTACAGCCCCTTAGGTGGCACAACAATGTGAACTAACCCTCAGAGCTCCCAGGGACTAAACCACCAACCAAAGAGTACACATGGTGGGACTCATGGCTCCAGCTGCATATGTAGCAGAAGATGGCCTAGTTGGTCATCAATGGAAGGAGAGACCCTTGGTCCTGTGAAGGCTCTATGCCCCAGTGTAGGGGAATGTCAGGGCCAGGAAGTAGGAGAAGGTGGGTTGGTGAGCAGGGGGAAGGAGGAGGGAATAGGGTTTTTTTTTCCCGGAGGGGAAACCGGGAAAGGGGATATCATTGGAAATGTAAATAAAGAAAATATCTAATAAAAATATGATATGCTCAAAGGGAGTATAAATGTTTGATGCATTAATATATATGTACAAATATATTGACAAAAGAAAATCATCTCCATATTTCTCTTTTAACACATGATAGACTATATTATTCAGGACCCACATGAAGACCAAGCTGCACATCTGCTACATCTCAGCAGGAAGTGAGTTTTAACATAAAAGGCATATCTTACTCGAGGGTTCCATTTGATTATTGCAGTTTTTTCTTCTTTTTCACTCATTCTTTCAGGATTTCCATGTATGTGGGGTCTTCTTCAACCCTCTCTCCAATAGCGTGCGCTTTCTCCAACAACCTCTCTCATCTATGTGAAGACAGGCTAATAACTGGTCATCCCATAGACATTTCTGTAGATGTCTTTGTAAACATCTTCCTTAGGTCCTGACTAGATTCGGAAGCTCCGATTCTAGGAATTGAGACGTTTGAAAAGAAGGCTCCCAGGAGCAACCACCCAGATCAAAAGGAACACAGCAAGCTTGTCCTCTCCCAAGCCTCTTAGTCTCTTGTCTTGCTTCAGAGGGAGTTAGCTGAGACCTTCAGCCACCCACGGGGGTTGGGGTGGGGGGTGGGGGGAATCACAACAAATGGTTTTGCTTTCTTGGGAGATTTCCAGGAAGTTGTCCAGTCAACTTGCAAAACAGCTCCTTTGGTCCTGGCTAACTTATGAACATCTATCGCAGCAACCAAGATGCTCCTGGATGTCATGCGTCATCTTCATAGCTGAAGGCACGAGAATTAGAGGATGCAACATGTAGGAGTTAGGCCATTCTGAACAAGGAATTTTTTTTGCACTTCTGCATCCAGCGTGGGTTGGTGGAATGCTTCGCAAAGCCTTCTTCACAGGATAGCTCTGAGGCCACACTTTTCCTGGAATCTTCTGCTTCCGGTCGGTTGAGACATTTCACATCCGCCAACCCTCTCTCTGGTGAACACATCAGTTAATACACTTAGGCAGGCTGATGACCTTTGCTTAAAGTTTGGATGGCCTTTGGGGCTGCTTTGAGAATTCTGGGTGGATTCTCATTTTTAAGCAAAAGCAGAAGCTGGATATGTATGTATGTGTGTGTTTATACATATATACACATATACACACATATATACTGTTATATACGCATATACATATACACCTGGTGCTCACATATATGGGAGTACACGTCTGTATGTATATACTTTCATTATTTTTCAAAAAATGTTAACCAATTATGTAATCTCAGTTTGCTGATTGCCTGTCACCTCTGCAAGTGCCAGGGTTTCCAGGATTCAAGAATCGCCTTGCTTTTTTAGACCCCTCTTTCTGGTTGAATCCCCACTTCCAGTCCTGGGACTCTCCCTTCACACCTGGCCAGGTCACCAGAGTAATGATCTCAGCTCAGAATCTCCCCTTATGCCCTCTCAATATCCAAGCCCCCAGAGGCTCCCCTCATTCCTTCCTCTTCCCTGCACCAGCGATGCCCAAGGGGGAAGACCTCTCACGGGTGGCTGGGGTACCTCGAGTTACCTATGGCCCCAAGTCTCTCCCAGCTCCCTTTGCCACACGTCCGGCCCTGACCATCCTGGAAGGCTAAGATGTGGCCCAGCCCTCCGCCGCCCAGGGTCGGGAGCCCGAGGGGCAGGCGTCCTGGAGGAGATGGGGAAGGGGAGCGAGCCGCGCCCTCGGGCCGGCCTGGAGGGCGCCGCGGCCGCAGCCCGAGGGCCCCGCGTCGCTCTCCCGAGCCAGGGTTCTCGGGAGCGGGCCGCGCAGGAGACGTTGGCGGGAGGGGTTCGTAGCTGTTAGGGGAACCGGCTCCTGGGGAACAGTCCTTTTCAGGGCGGCCACCGTGGGCAGGCCGCTGTCCCTCTTCCCTGGTGACGCCGACCAGAAGGGCGCAAGTGGCGAGGTGCAGTGCAGTGCGGTTCGGTGCGCCTGGCACGCCTGGCTTTGCGGTCCAGGAGCCCCGGGCTGCGCGGTTGGCCGCGACCCGCAGCGCCCCGGGAGCGGAGCATCAGCGGGCAGCGCTGCAGGTGAGCGGTCGCCAGGGCGATGAGGACCCGGGCGCACGCCTGCCGCGGTTGGCATGGAAGCGGCTCTGCCGGGCTCGGGGTGGCCGCTGATTGGCTGATTCAACAGACGCGGCTGGGTCGAAAGTCCTCAGTGGCGAGCGCACTAGCCAAGGCCGCTGGAGCCGGCCCCCTGGAATCTCTCCACTCCGGGTCCCCTCCCTCCGCGCACGACCCCGCCCGCCCCGCCCCGGCCGGGGTGCGCTTGCTAATCGCCCAGACAGAGAAGAACCTGAGAAGCAGGGGCCGGCTGTGGGTTCCCAAGCAGGTTTGGGGGCCTTACTTCTGGGGAGAAGCACCTGCTTGTCACTTGGGAAAGGGACTCACCTTCCCCCAGCCAGGGATCCTGGATTTAGAACCAGATCAGGAAGCAGGACGAGGGAGGGAGGATCAGGAATCTTAGGTTCTGCTTCCCCCTGCCCTAAATCAATGTAGGCCGACAATCCTGGTATGGAGTTTGGGTAGGCTCTCCCTGCAACCTTCAGCCTGGGGTCATATTAAAGCCCGTTCAGCCATTGTTTGGTTCTGAGTTGGTTGCTCTGATGCCTGAGCTGTCACTTGGGACCTTAATGTTTGTTGGGAAGTTGGGACATTGGTAGTGACTTTTTTCCAGAGTTCTCTGCATTTCCGGGTCCCCAGGTTGAGAGGTAAACTAACTGTGTCTCCTTCTCTTTCCTGGATAGCAGCAGGCTGTGGCTTGCTAGGCAATGCGTCGCCACAGCTCCAAGAGTGGAGTCGCTCTGCCTCCAGTGGGCCAAGGTCCTGATGCTTGTCAAATGCTCACCCGAGCTCAGCTTGGCCAGGATGCCCCACAGAGAACCGTGCTAGGGGTATTGACTGAAAATGAGCAGTACAGGAGGGCCTGTGGCCAGGTAATGACGCAGGAGCACCAGGAAATATGCCCCGGAGAAGACTTGTTGTGGCAGTATGTGTGTGTGTGTGTGTGTGTGTGTGTGTGTGTGTGTGTGTGGATGTGTGTGTGTGTGTGTGCGCGTGCGCAAGAGCGTATGTGCACACAAGTATGCACTTGTGTTCGTGTGTGTGTGTGTGCACAAGTATGCACTTGGGTGTGTGTGTGGGTGTGTGTGTCAGAAACGCTGGAAAAGATAATATGGAGAAGGAAGGCTTGCTGTGGCAGTGTGCATATGCACATGCCTGTGTGTGTGTGTGTGTGTGTGTGTGTGTGTGTGTACTCACTCATGCACCTGTACCTGCATGTCAGATACACCAGGCTTTCCTGCTATGGACAAAGAAGCCTTACTGTGGTAGTGTAAGTGTGTGCATGTGTGTGCACATGTGTGTATATGTGTGTATAGAGACTGTTTGGGGTTAAGTGACTCAAGGGCTAGTCAGAAAGAATGCAATTACGCTGTCCTTTAGCCCCAGAGATGCTCTCGGCCAGAAAGGTGTTTACTATGAGCTAGGCCACTAGGAATTAATCGGGGAGAGTTTGTGCTGTGTTCAGTGGGCACACTGTGTGTACCAGGACACACTAGCTTACTTTATAAAATAAAGGTTGCTTCTAGAGCACACATCTCTACTACTACAGACCAGGAATGGGCACTGATATACTTACGTGTCTGCTCCAAATCGACTAAAGGATTTTCCACTGAAGACAGAAATTCAGATATTTAAGAGAAGAAATCTGAATTTGCAACAATGATTTTTTTTTTGAGATAGAAAATAAAATCTCCTCTGAGCTTGCTACTAGACAAACCCTCATAATGATGTTTCAATTCTGTATTACAAGTCTATGGAACCCAGTGCTTACAAGAGTCCAGTCCAAAAGTACCAAATGCTCTGGTAGAGATCCATTCAGAGGCCCCTCATCTGCTGTCTTCAAGTCCACTGCCTTTGGTCAGGATTTGATCCACTGATATTAGAGATACCCAAAACGATTTTAGTGTTTTGGGTCGAGTTAAATGAAATTAGTTTAAATAGAACTTGACTAGCAATGTTCGGTTCTTTAAACTTACAACCTGAGACCTGAATCTATGAACTGGAACCGATGTCTGTACTAAACGACCTTGTTTCCCATTCATGCCTGTGCTGCCTGGAGCCACACTCCACCACACCCTCTGCTGCTTGGTTTCCATTCGTTTATACATAGTAATATGAATTTTAATTTTTTTTTTAATTTACCTATTTGCATTTTTTGGTTTTAAAATAATTTTATTTCCTATTACTATGTATGTACAACCATATATGCATGTTGTATGTCTGTGAGCATACGTTGCTACAGCGGAGGTCAAAGGACAGGTTTGGAAGCTCCCTCTCTTCTTCCAGGCCTTGAACTCAGGTCACTGGGCTTGGCAGCAAAGTGCCTTTACCCCTGAAGTCGTCGTGTTGTCTTACCCCTTAATCTTCCATAGCTCGTGTTCCCTCAGAATGAGGAATAACATGACTACTTGATTTCTCAGAAGTATGCCGTAGCCCGAACCTTCTATCTTTCTCCCCACCCCCGGAAGTAGGGGGACTCTAGGACAAGCTGGCGTTGACCTGATATGTATCTCCAAATGGCCTCAAATTCAGGATCCTTCTTCCCCTGCCATCCTAGTACTGGCACTACAGGTTTGTTCACTTTGGGTTAGCAGCTAGAACTCTTAATGCTCCCCTGTGCCCTTCCTGTCCTGTCCTGTGACTGCTGTGTCCCACCCAGCTCTTGCACCTGTGTGAAGCACCATACGGCCTCTTGGCTTTCAGGGCGCCTCTCCAACAACTTCTCTTTCTCCAATTTCTCTTCTCTTTGGGATCAAACCCAACCACGTACGGATGTAGAAGAAGCACTTCCCACCTTCCAACTCATTCAGCCACACAGCTCTGTACAGCTACTGCCCCAGTTATACCAAGATTTCTTGGGAATCAGAGATCTCAGTAGGATGTGCACTCCACCAAGGTGGCAATGTGGGACGACACCTCTGTGGCATTCCTATTGTCTGTAAGAGTGATGTGCCTGGCCAAGGGAGCACAGTTTGCTGATTGGATGCTCTCTGTTTCTGGGTCTTCTCTTGCTCAGTTTTTTTTTCCTTTCTTGATATATTGGCACCTTTCACATAGTTGACCATTCTTCCTTCTTTGAAATCATTTCTTCTTGCTTAGTTTGGGGAACAGTTCTCTCTCTAGATGTATTATACTACACATTGCCTCTCCTCAGTGCCTTGTTTACAGCACACAGATACACACACACACACACACACACACACAGAGAGAGAGAGAGACAGAGAGAGAGAGAGACAGAGAGAGAGAGAGAGACAGAGACAGAGAGAGACAGAGAGAGAGAGAGACAGAGAGAGACAGAGAGAGGGAGGGAGCAGTGTAACCAGAGAGAGAGAGAGAGGCATCTAGGAGTTCTCCAGAAAGTGCCTGTACATACATACATGGAGAGAAAGATAGAGATAGAGAGAGAGACAGAGACAGAGAGAGACAGAGAGAGCAAAATTCAAACTCAGAAGTAATGAGTTATATGACTCATGGCTGGTTGTAACTTGTCTCTTGGGATTTTTTTTCCCCTATCATTTTTATCACAAATTGTTTTTCTTAGTGAACGTAAGTTTAACTTGATGAATGGAAAGTAAATTCATGGAGTGACATAGGAACTGGAAAGTGGCATCCAATGTTCCCGGTGGATGACGGTTTCTGTAGGAGCCAAGGCCCAGCTTAAGGCTGCCCCGGCTCCCCCGGCTTCCATGCTCAACTCTTTTAAGACTGCCAGTTGTGAGTGTTCACTACAACAAGGCCACCGTTGTTCCCGTTCTTGCTGTAAGAATAAAGAAAAGCAATGACTTGAGAAAATGTCCCCAAGAGTAAGGATGTTGTTATGCAAACAGGTTTTCATATCGTGTCAGAGCATTTCTATAGTATAGAGTTCTGAAGTCATGAAGTTTTCTTGGTGGGGGAAATGGAAACTTTTTTGGGCACCTGCAATGGAGAGTTAGGTCTTTAAATGGAGGACTAGAGAGATTCAATTGCTAGGTATCAAGGGCGCTGCTGAGTTCTTATAAAATACTGCAATGCTCTAGATGTAAAGGGCAAACTGCAATTTTCCTCTTGCACGTTGTAACTAATCAGCTTTCTAAGTGCATCACAGCTCTTCTTGCTTTTATAGTCATGAATTCTCTTTAATACCCATGTAAAGAAGATGATGAATCTTAAGCAGAACTCTTCCCATAGGACAGATGTGAATAAAATGAAAGGGGAAGTTATATTCTCAGACGTTCCGTATTTGGAATTAGATGGCCCGCCTAGATACTCCTATTTAGAATCTACTCTCACTTTTCCAAGCTACTGGTTTGAGCCACATGGCCTCATATTACTCACAGTGGATGGTGCCCTACAGGGGGTGTAACTGTTTTTTGTTTGTTTGTTTGTTTTTAAGGAGATCGCAACAATCAGATGTTTTTCTGGATCAGAAAATGTCTTTCCTGCAGCTGGAAAGAAAGTGCTCCCTGACCATGGGGTCAATGAGCCAGTCAAGCATGGATTTGATATCTATATGGATGATCCTGAACAGGGGGACAGAGACAGCTGCCCAGGGAGAGAGGCCATCGTATTTGAGGATGTGTATGAAGTTGACACTAGCATGCTCAAGTCAGATCTCCACTTCCTGCTGGATTTCAACACAGGTAATCTGTCTCCCCTAGGGCTGCTGGTGCCTTGTGCTCACAGCCCTCCGATGTGCTCCAGTAGAGTAGCTGACATTGGAGACACGAAGTGACGACTGTTCACAGCTTCCTGAGAGGGTGAGTGCCTGTGACGAGCCTTTAATGAAATGTCTTACCTGACCACATTGCACCTCTGCAGTTTCCCCAATGCTGGTTGACTCCACCACCCATGCCCAGTCAGAGGAAGCAACGGATTTTGGTTCAGATGTGATTAATGTAACGGAATACGCAGAAGAGATTCATCGCTATCTGCGAGAAGCTGAAGTGAGTTTCCCAACCCTGGGTTCATTCTCTAGATGATAAGATCTGTCTTCATATTACAAGAGCTTGGCCATGGCCATTAGGAAGTGCCATCAATGTGAGATCTTTAAAACATAAGAAATCTGTAAAAGAAAAAAAAAGAAAGAAGGAAAGGAAGGATGGAAGGAAGGAAGGATAGAGAGAAAGAAAGAAGAATGAATGAATGACTCTGAGCCCAAGTACTTTGAATAAGGTTATACTCAACTTGATATCATAATACCAAGTATCAAATACATACATGCTTTCTATATGGTTTCAAGTATCTATCTGAGTTAAGCACTCAGGAATAACACGTATCAATGTTTTCCCTCCTGCTTTAGGCCAGCTCATTCCATAACAAAATCAGAATCTCATGTTTCCTCCTTATCATGTGATAAAGATTTATTTGGCCGAGAATCAAAATCCTCCTAGGCTTGGTCCCTGAGAGTTCTCCACAGAATAGGAACAATAGCAGGGAGTGGGTCTTTGCTAGTGCAACCATTTGAAGAACCACACTCTTTCCTCCACCAGGTAAGACACAGACCCAAGGCTCACTACATGAGGAAGCAGCCGGACATCACGGAGGGCATGCGCGCCATCCTGGTGGACTGGCTGGTGGAGGTTGGGGAAGAATATAAACTTCGCACAGAGACCCTGTACTTGGCTGTCAACTTCCTGGACAGGTTTCTTTCCTGCATGTCTGTTCTGAGAGGGAAATTGCAGCTTGTCGGGACAGCAGCTATTCTCCTGGCTTCGTAAGCGTTCTTTCAGCTTGTGAAATGCCACCTGTCAAAACACTTGATTTACCCCCTTCCACTTTATGGAAGAAATGTAATGCCTACAATTAAAATGATCCGTGCTCTTTCAATAAGAGACCATAATCTTCACAGATTTACCGAGGAAATGAATCTTGCCCACACGCTTACTCTTCAGGTCAGATGTTTGAAATTTGTAGGAAGGGGTTCACTATCACAGCTGAAGCAGTCATCAGCTGAGATTCAAGATGGAACTCTGTTCTGCCCTGGAGTCTCTTGGCTGAATTTTAAGACAAGCAAAAAATTATATTTAGAGAGTTTTGATTTCACAAGCACTGTGGTGCCATTCTGTCAAATAGCACTGAGTAACACAGCTTGTTCATTTTGTTTGGCGGATGGATGTTTACATAAGCTGGTTCCAGGTCCTGTCAGTGACTCCTAACAACACCGAATTGAGTGGGGAAGGAGATATGGGTTGTGGTTAAGTTAACCTGGCTTAAGTGATAGACTGCTGGGTAGTAGTTTCTATTCTTCTAGCCTAGATGTCTTAGTTGTTAATGTGTAAGAAAAGGTTGGGGGGGGGGCTGGCTATAAAGAAAGCAGAAGGAAAGAAGGACAATAACGAAATTGTATTGTGTTTTTTTTTCTTGGTTATTCAGTATCCTTTGCTAATTAATGAAGTTGAATAGCTGAATATGATCTTCAGAAGGAAAAAACAAAAACAAAAAAACAAAACTAAAATCACCAAAGCTATGGGATTTTTTTCGTTATTGATTTAATCCTAACATTCTTCTCACAAAGTGACCCAATATCTAGTCAATCAACAGAGATCCAGCTGAAGCTTGTGTCCTTTAGACTTATTCAGTGTTTCCAAGTCCCCAACTGCTACTAACCAGCAGTTAGTGTAACACATTCTTGCAATACTCTGTTGGACTGAGAAAAAGCTCGCAACATGTTTAAAGCCCTACACAGTTCTATGACCGCTCTGAGGAAATGGGAGTAGAAAGCGAGTAAGCCTTCAGGGCCGTCCAAGAGAAAAAGAGCTGGAGAGACTTTCACCCTAATAATTCTTTATGTTCCCCAGGAAATACGAAGAGATCTATCCGCCTGATGTGGATGAGTTCGTCTACATCACCGACGACACGTACACAAAGCGACAGCTACTAAGGATGGAGCATCTGCTACTGAAAGTTCTGGCATTTGATCTGACTGTTCCAACTACCAACCAGTTCCTCCTTCAGTACTTGAGGCGGCAAGGAGTGTGCATAAGAACTGAGAATCTGGCCAAGGTATGCCACAGGACTTCCAGGGATCGCAGCCTTCCCAACCATCCTCCACTTCCACCCCTCCCATCTTTGTAGAGATGAAAGGCAACTATCTCTAAAAACCTGATGCCTGTTCCCAAGACATTGCTGTTGATGACACTTTGGCAGGTCACAGTCACAATGATTGCTCCCTTGAGAGATACCATAGGCAAGCAGTGCCTTTTAACGTGGGAGCAAAGTGAATGTGGCCGAGTTTTGTTTGAATCTTATTCTAATTCATTAGGAAATGAAGTATTATGAAATTTGCAGCCATTTTGACTTAGAGGCATTGAGTTGAAATTATTAACACTTTGGCTTGGTCAATGAGCTTGCCATGGGACATCTGTGCTACATACATGATTCACAGAGTAATAAAGATGACCACAAAAATTTCCCTGCATTGGTCTTCTGACATATCTCCAATGACATTGTTTGAGCTTGAGAGCTGTATCAACTTGCCTCGCCATTACTAGCTTTAATGTACTTGGGCCCTTGCCTTCTGACTAATGGCTCTTCCTATTTGAGATATCAGTTCAATACTCCCTTTTCTGGTCACCATAAAGCCTGGTCTACTAGCATAAGAAAAGAAAGGCAACCTAACATACATGCTATGTGGGTGAGCTAGGGTATTGGAACATCACCACAACACAAATATTAATCTGTTGAAGGACAGTCAGAGCAAGTAGGAAACTAGGAAATATGCCTGGACTAAGTTTTTGGCTGGTCATTAGTTTTTGAAGGAATGAAAATAAGGCGCCAGTTGGTGACTTTGGCGATTCCAGGCTTACTGACAATTTTAGTCAAATAGGACCTTGCTCAAATGTCTTACACCGCTGAGATTTTTCTCTCATGCGCTTAGTATGTTGCAGAACTGAGCCTTCTGGAAGCTGACCCATTCTTGAAGTATCTTCCTTCCCTGGTTGCTGCAGCAGCTTACTGCCTGGCAAACTATATTGTGAACAGACACTTCTGGGTAAGGTTCTGCCCTCTTCCTAGGTAGAACACATTCAAGGTCCAAACGAAATCTGTTCCGTGAATTCAAGGTTCAGAAGGGGTACAAGTTTTATGAGGGAAAGCTTTTTTGTTTGTTTGTTTCTTTCTTTCTTTCTTTCTTTTTTTAATGATAACTGGTTGTCATGACAACAGACCACAGCTTGTTTCCAAGTCGTCTAGACCAGTCACCATGGCTTTGATGCCATGGCTTGCTCTGTGGGAAGCAGAGATAGCACAGAGTCAAGGAGATGCCAGGAAAGGCCTAGGAGACCTCAGTGCCCAACAGTATGCACAGAGGGCTTTGAGGCTTAGCCATTGGCCATGCCAAGCAAAAGTTGATCCTAGACAGCTGGGGTAATACTTAAGTGCCTTCGAGGTGGTGGCAGAAGGATTTGTGAGTCCAAGTCCAGTCTGGGCCTCACAGGGAGACCATCTCAATAAAACAAATGTTAGTAGCAATCACCTTCTTTAACAACGACAACAACAAAACCCCTCCAAGTTCAGTAAGGACTACTAGAAGCTCTCAGAGAACATAGCTGTTAGTGTTTCTTGCCTCAGAAGGCCGAAAGATCAGAAAGAGATCCCTACATTTTATTGTACAATCTCTTTGGAGAGCTAAAAGAAGTGAGGTATTTACTTTTATTTCTTACAATACTAGATAAATCTTTTTTAAAAATGTATTTGTGTCTGTGCGTGCACACATGTGAGAGACAGGGGCTGGGAGGAAGGGAAGGAGGGAGAGGAAGAGAAGGAAAGGGTGAGGGAGGGAGGGAGGGAGAGAGAGAGAGAGAGAGAGAGAGAGAGAGAGAGAGAGAGAGAGAGAAAGAGAGAGGTGTATGTAGGTCAGAGGAGAACGTTTTAGGAGTCGGCTTTCTCCTCCAACCAAGAGTTGTCTTTTGACTAGGAATCTCTCATAGTCTATACAAATTCATTAAGAATCCGCTCACAAAGGAACAAGCAGAGTGCTCTGCCTATACACCGAGGGTTATAGCTATTCACTGTGAGCAAACGTGCCAGTTTAGAACTCGGGCTGTTTTTGTTCCTAGTATAAGGTTTCCAAAGGAAGAGGTCATGGATCCTTCTAGGTAGATATACGTGCTCACCAAGAACTAAATTCCCTTCACTTCATAACCAGTTGTGTTCAGATTTCTAACCTCTTATAAAGTTACGTGAAGCAAAATTTCCTTTTCGTTTCAATTAGCCAGAAACGCTTGCTGCATTTACGGGCTATTCATTAAATGAGATTGTGCCTTGCCTGAGTGAGCTGCATAAAGCATGCCTCAGTATACCCCATCGACCGCAGCAAGCAATCAGGGAGAAGTACAAGGCTTCGAAGTAAGTGGGCACTCTCCCCTCCTTGCTTTCTGGGTTGTTGTGGAATCAGAACACACACACACACACACACACACACACATATACATACAAAAAATCAGAATAAATTCTATCCTCCAATAGGTTGGAAAACAAGGTTGCTTGTTAAGTCAAGAAAAGAAATTTAGAGAGCTCTAGCTAGGGTCACAGTTTGCCAACATTTGGCAATTATGGCTTCCTTCTGACCCCTCAGACTGCCGGAGGCTTTCTGTAGCCTAACTGGCATGCTTGGCCCTGGGCTGACCTGGCTGTGCTCTCCTTTCAGGTATCTGCATGTGTCCCTCATGGAGCCGCCTGTAGTTCTTCCCCTGCAGTGAATGGCACAACTCACCAGCCACACCAGCAGGCTAGCCCTGAGCCGTTACAGGTTTCTGCGAGTCGGGCCAACTATGACACCTTCAACATGTGAAATGTTAGGTTCTCTTAGACTTCAGTAGTTTATAGTTTATATTATAGACATAGACAGGTATTTTAAAAGAATAAACAACTTGCTGTATGGCCATGCGTTGGGCCCCCTTTACTAGTTGGCATAGCTGACACATGCACACCAGGCCTCTTAGTTGCGAGTTATACACTTATATATTGTGGCTGCGTCAACACTCTCCCAAGTTGGTTGTATAACCATCACCGCTTTAACCATTAAGTGCTTTGAGGCAGC
This sequence comes from Montemys delectorum, assembly GCA_019843815.1. Classification (NCBI taxonomy): domain Eukaryota; kingdom Metazoa; phylum Chordata; class Mammalia; order Rodentia; family Muridae; genus Montemys; species Montemys delectorum. The sequence continues at coordinate 9,158 of JADRCD010214775.1, read as the reverse complement.
CAAGCCTTTCCTAGTCTGTGAAGCTCTCTGTAGACTGGTGAACAAAAGGAGAGAAGGGCCGGCTCAGATGGACTCTCATGGGACCCAAGCTGCTGCTGAATGTCCCAGCTTCCCACCACAGCCTTGATCAGTAGAGCGGCAAGCATCCAAGAATCTCTTGGTTCGAGTATCTTTCAGGGATGGCACAATCCACGATCCATTCTCACCCAGAGGTGCCAGGGCCTTTTGTAAAGGGCCGTCAGTCGAGCTTGGAATCAGGTAAGCATCGGTCATGAATTTTTTAATCATAGAAGATACTTTGGGAAATAGAAAAAAAAAAAAAAAAAGCAAGCTTCACTACCAAATGACACTTTCAGATAATGAATCCGACACCTCTGTATGTCCCCTGGGAGAAATACATCCTGAGCTTTGCCTGGGGTTGGTATGGGGTTAGATGGGAGAATGAAGCTGAATGAATTGCACCAGTTGGCTTCTATACCGTCCTGTCTCCTTCCATCTGGGCTGCAGCCTCTTTCTGGCTGCTGCCCATATTCAGACACATCCAGAAGGGTGCTTTATTGACCTCAATCTAATCGAGTTGACCGTCAAGAATAACAGTAGCACTTACACTGCCAAGGCTACACAGCCCCCAGTGGCTGCTCTCGAATCCCGTGACGGTGAGAGTCTAGGAAATAAAAGAAACCTGAAGGAGCCATCTCTCTCCCAGGGACAGGAAGGGAAAAGAAAACAAGTTTCTCAGGATTGTGTGGAGCTTGCTGGAGATTCAACAACTTTTGAAAATTGTGAAACCAGTGGATTTTGGAGTACATATGAGCCTTCTGGACCGTGTGTGCCCTTTCCCTGAGGAGAAGCCTGTCTCTGGATCATCTCTGGGGCTCACCCCAGAAGGTCCTATAGGGGGAAATATATAGAAAAAAGATTATATAGAAATAATATATAGCTTTTTTATATAGAAAAGATTAGGTAGGTTTTGGAAAAAATGAGACATTTTATAGGTTTTAAGCACTATTGAAATTTTAAATAAAAAAATATAGCTACAAAATAAACCAAATACATTAGGTACATATAAAACTGTCAAAGAATAATGAAGGCTTTATCAGGTATTTTATGGAGGCTTTTAATATGCTCACAAGCCACTGCAAGGGCTTCAAGATCACCCTTTCAAAGTTTTGGTGGGGAAACCAACATGTCCCAAAGCATTTTGATATTTCAGCTATAGCCTCACAGGCAAGACTTACACTAGAATTAAATTCTCTGTACCAGGGAGCTACTAGTCTCATTCCCTAGTTTTACCATGAATAGATGCTCAATTTCCGAGCCAACCGTTTGCACTTGGCAAGTCTGACCAGCACATTGCCCTTGTCCGTGGGGCCCTGGGAGAAGGCAATAGCAGCTGATTGTGACTTTTGCTGTGTCTGTCCCTTGCAAGATCTAAAATTTGAGCGACTCCGCCAGGGGCAGGTCCTTTCTACTCTGCCCAGTTGCACCGCTGGCTGCTTACTCCCTGTGGTGTGTGCATCGTGAACTGGAGCTGCATAGTAACATCTGGTCCCAGTGTAGATCAAACACAATAGATTTTCTCCTACTAGCACATTCTTTTTTTAGGCTGCTTCTTCAAGTATAGAGGCAGGCGTTCTTACAGAAATAGGGCATCCACTTGGAATCATTCTGCAAAGGACTTTTTTTGTTTGTTTGTTTCTAAATATGGATACAAAATGTGGCTTTGACTGCAGGTCACAAAGCCACACTGCAGGACACAGGTCTGAAGTTATAACCTGGTCCTTGGCAGCCGACAGTGAGCACCGAGACCTCTCCATTCCTGCACATACGCCCACTGATGGCAAAGAACTGGGCCTTATTTCTTTGTCGTGTCCCTGAAAGACTTGGTTTTAAAAATAGCATGAGAATTGTCACCTGTGTGCCTTCCACCCAGCTTGTGTGTGAGCTGCAGTTACCGGCATGCCTTTGCTGTTAAATCTGTATTTGTTGAATCCTGCGTTGGTCAGGTTCCTGCACAGACTCTGTCCCCTCACAAAGGAAAAGATGCTACTTACTTTAAAGTTGAATGGCTACCGCTGGTCATTCATGTTGTTCAGGAGCTCTGGTGAGATTTTTTTTCTTCTTTTTTCTTTTTTTCAGATGATTGGAGTCCGATAATAGAGTCTTATTTAAGATTTTGTATAGTGATGTGAGCACAGAACACAGCTCTATGATTGACAGGTCTATGGTTTGTCTGCTCTTGTGATCTCTCTCCATGTTTCTACTCATCCAACACTGTCTACTGTCTGCAACCTAGGAGAATGATCTGGGCGGGGTTGAGGGTGTGGCAATGCTGCCTCTTCCACCTCTCCAGGACTCTCAGCCTGTCGCTTTAGACGGACACACCCTTGCTCAAGGAAGTTGGGTGTGACGGTAAGCTGAGAGCCCCTTGGCAGAGTGGGACTCCCGGGAGAATGGCAGGAGCTACATTTGCTGGGCGTTTTTCAGGCGTGACGTCCAAGGTGAGATGGCTGACTCACGTGGTTTGTTTGCTAGCTCGATTCGGTCCTCCGTGTGTGTTTCACAGAAAACTACAGAATACAAGTGGGCACTCTGCGGCTGAAGAGGGATCCAGCCTGTAGCCACCCACAGGTTTTCTGTTGCGTGTGTCTTGACTGTAAGGAAGGATTCCAGGGGCTCAGGGATGTGAATCCTAAGTCCATGTAGCATCCTGGCTCCAGAGAGAACCACAGTGTGTGACATAATAGCTGCTTTAGTCACTGTTGCATTGCTGTGAAGAGATGCCATGACCAAGGCAACTCTTAGAAAAGAAAGCATTTAACTAGTGGCTGGCTTTCAGTTTGAGGTTTTAGTCCGTTATGATCATGGCAGGAGCCATGTCAGCATACAGGCTGAGGTGATGCTAGAGCAGGAACTGAAAGTTCTACATCCATAGGCATCCATGGGCCTAGCATGGGCTTTTGAAACCTCAAAATCCACCCCTGGTGAAAACTTCCTCCAACAGGGCCACATCTTCTAATCCTTCTAATCCTGTGAAAGAGTCCCACTCCCTGGCGACTAAACATTCAAATACGGTGGGAGCCTGTGGTGGGGGCTACACTGAATCAACCCCACACAACTGGACTCTAAGATATGCTTTCACCCTGACAATGTTTTGTTTTGTTTTTCTTGCCCTGTCTTCAAGGGTGTGAATGAGTTTGGGCAGTGAGGTATAAGTTTCTACAATGTAGTTCACAAATGACTACGAGGCTTGACAAGTAATTTTTGAGAAACAGAATGGTCAGTGCTCACTAGCCAGCTTAATGAGAGGGGGAGACTAGAAGGGCAAAGCATAGGCAGAGACCAGGGTAAGTGGCCAGTAGGTCTTTGGAAACTGAGGCAACTCAGAGTCTGTGGGTAGAATGTCCTTCATGAATTAAAGCTTTTCAAGGCAGCTAACTTGGCCAGCTGAACCCATGTGCCCAGGCACCGACCAGGCTGGGTGTTGGTGTAGACTCACACCACATCCATCTCCAAAGCTGTCTCCCCTTGACTCTGCCTGCTCTCCTGCTCAGCATGCCCACAGCTTGCTTGTATCCACCGACTTGCTATCTATTATCTGCCCAGCTTGTTTGCTCTTACAAACGTGACCTGACCACCTTGTCAACTGGTGGAAGAGAAAGCTGTTCTTCTGTTCCTCTAAATCGAGCTGGTACAAGCTGGCTCACCTGAGGTTTTCAGCCTTGTTTTCTCCTCACGTGAGTTGCCCTTTCTCTGAAACATCAAGCATGGCCTGTGGGAATGAGGCTTGCATCCATCACTCATGCCCATCCTTGCATCCAGTGTGTGGACCATCGCATTCAAAGACAAAGCTGACCTTTCCTCCCTGGTCAGTAAGACGGTGGAGAAAGAGATGACCAAAATCTTTACTCCCAGCAGGAACTCTTCTGTTGGGCATACGTATAATACATTGCCCCTGACACTGGGCCACATAGAATGCCTTGTAATTGTCGGGGTATTTGTAAGAAGCTAAGCCTTGGAAGACCGTGAGTCTGGGTCTGACTACCAAGCCCAGACCCGGCTACTGAAGACCATAAGTTGTACAGTCACATTCAAGCCCAGAGTAGAATGCTGGGATCTCCAAATCCCAGCAACAAGACTGTCTTCAGGCATGTCTGTCCTTCTGCAAGCAACTCAGACTCAGTAGTAAAAAAAAAAAAAAAAAAAAAAAAATCTGGACTGGGTGCTGAGAGGAGGAAGCAGGTATGACCTGAGCTCATCTAAGCTCAGCCCTCCTGGAAAGGATTTTTTTTTTTATGTCCTCAGCTAAGTCTGCCATGCAAAGAGAATAACATTCAGACAGCAGCTTGCAGAACTCAGCATGCGTGTCAGACTCCCACCATCTCCCACTCCACCACAGTGTTAGTGACTTGGTAGCTGCTATTTAGGCAGACTACCTGGAAGGACATGCAGAAGATCCCAGCCCTGCCTTTTGTTGTCCACCCAGGAATCCATTTTCCTAATGATCCCTGGACATGAGACGAGGAGCTTCACTCCAGCCTGGCCTTTGGTCATGGGGCACTGGCTGTATTTGGGTAAGCTACTAGGTTAGTCATCCCCAGATCTCTAGAACTCACTGCATTGTTGATATTTCATGCCATCCCATCTCCAGCTTAGGTTAGGAAGGGAGCTCTTGTCTCTACATGACCGTCTTTCTTTAGAAATCCTCACACTGTTCTCAGGGGCAGGTAAGGATAGAGGAAGAATGTGAGATCGCACCTGTGATGGTTTGTATAGGCATGGCCCAGAGAGTGGCACTATTTGGAGATGTGGCCTTGTTGAAGTAGGTGTGTCACTGTGGGCGTGGGCCTTAATACCCTCGTCCTAGCTTCCAGGGAGTCAGTCTTCCACTTTCAGCCTTCAAATGAAGATGTGGAGCTCTCAGCTCCGCCTGCACCATGACTAACTGGACGCTGCCATGCTCTCGCCTTGATGACAATGGACTGGACCTCTGAGCCTATAAGCCAGCCCCAATTAAATGTTGTCCTTATAAGAGTTCCCTTGGTCATGGTGTCTGCTCACAGCAGTGAAACCCTAACTATGACAGCACCCTCTCAGCAGGAGCTAGGGTGTGGAAGTCAGCTCTATGCTTTGTGTTTATAAAGATTCCATCTTTGAGATTAAAACACTTCAGTGTCTTATTGTGGAGGAGGAATTTGATCAGCACTTGCCAGTTTTCAATTACTTGATCCATCTTTGCTGTTTCTGACGTCTCTTGGTAACATTTTTCAAATGATCTACTTCTAGACATTAATCTCTTCTGAACAGAAGATTACAATGTGAATGAAGGGGGCATGCTAATTACTTATTTCCTTGTACATATTATCAAAGAAAACTATAGAACGTTGAATGATGAAAATTCTGACCCCTACCAGATATGCGACTCACTCCATGGAAGTCTATGATCTGGGACTCACCCAACTCTGTGGAAAACTTTCTGAAACTTAAAACAAGTGGACAGGGATCCAGAGGGATGGCTCTGTTGGTAAAGAGCTGCTGGGGAAGTGTGAAGACCCGAGGCCCCATCTCCAGAACCCACATACATATGGGCTTGTGTGTCTGAATCCTAGCCCTCCTATGGAGAGAGGAGGAGGCAGAGACGGGAGACTCCCTGGGAGCTTGCAGGCTAGCTAGCCTGGTGCACACCATAGCAAACAAAGAGACCCTGTCTCAAACAAGGTAGAAGGCAAGGACTGACACCTGATGTTGTCCTCTGACCCTGACCCGTGTGCTGTGGTCTACATGTGTACCCCCACACGTGCATGTGCACACACAAACACACACAAAAAATTATGCGGCAACAAGAATTCACTCCGTCCTATTATGACACTCAAGGACATCTGAGACAGAAGCCAGAAGGCAGGTCGCAGGCTGCAGCTTTCCTTGACAGTGATGCTATCTTAAGAGGACTTACAGCAACAGAAAGAGCTCACAGATTTAAGCCTTGGAAATAATGAGATGGCATTGCACCTCAGCTTCATTTCTGTTGCTCCATCTCCCCCATCAGGCACTGCAAGCAGGAGCTGGGGAAGTGGGAAGATGGGAACGTCCTATAGAGATGGACAATCTGAGGTGACAGTTGTGACATTTAGGGCACGAACTGTACTGGGGATGGTGCTTAAAGTTAAAGTGACTTGTCAAACCAGAGTACACAATGGAGCTCTGTCCTGCTGTCTGGTCCCATCTCTGTCCTCACACCGTGCTGTCACAACCCCAGCGCTCTGACAGCCATATCTGCATGAGCGCTGCAGCAATCTCTGCTGGCCATTCAGTGTCCTCTTCCCCATTCCAGCTTTTCTGAAATGAAGCTGCTAACGTCACTTCCCTGCATCTAATTTCTCCATCTTAGCACTGTGTGGATAAAGTATGGGGCACATAAACTCATCATTGGCCAGACCCTCACAAACGCCATGCTTTCACAAATGGCCCGCATTCTCTGTTCTATTTCTCTCCAGAGTCTCCTGGCTCTTCGTTAGCTGCTGTCCACTTCCTAGGGCCACTTGGCCACCTCCAAGGCGGGTGGTTCCTTAAAACTAATCTTTGGTTTTTGCTCTCTCATAAGCCTGTAATGTGTGCCTTTGAGGACAGTTGAAGGCCAACTCCCCTGTCTCCCCTCCTCAATCCCAACAGGGCACATCTCGTCCCATGCCCTCAGCGTCTGGATGCATGCTGGCTGGCGATTCAATGATGCTTTGTTTAACAAATGAAAGGACTGTGCTTTTTTTTTTTTTCTTCTAATAGATGATTGCTAGCCCTTAACTGAGCCAGTTTTGAAGCGATAGACCCAGAGAGTACGAAAGTTTGCCAAGTATATTTAGATAAAACACGGTTAAAAGGAAAAATCCTCAATGGAAGGCAAGGCTAAATATGAGCGGCACACTGTACAGAGTTCACTTCACAGTTTTTCCACTTGTTCATAAGAAGCTGGAGGACAAAGGGAGCTTTCACTGCAGGCCTGGAATAAATGATTTTAAAGGTGAGAACAGAGAGGCAGAATCAAGGCTTTTTAAGTCTTTTTTGCCTTGACATATGCCAAATCTATTTTAGAGGAAGATTTCCCTCTGGGAAGAAGCAGCCCTGCCTTGCTATTCAATAGGCAACACCGTACCTGCTTTAACACAGGTAACAGTGTACCTGCTTTAACATGCTCAGATATACCTGCTTTTGAAATGGAGAAACCAAAGTCCCTTTAATGGAATTATTTTTTTCTCCAAACTCTGAAAACAATCAGTTTTCAATGACATAGAGGACCAGATATGGGCAGAAGGGCAGAAGGGACATCTTTAGCAAGACCTGAGAATTAGAAAGACCTAAAAAAAAAAAAAAAAGGAAAAGAAAAAAGCTGTCTGCGCTCGACAGCTAGACCACAAAGGCCAGAGCAACCAGACACCAGACAGACTAAGCTCAAGAGAAATGAGATCCTGGGCGTGTGGAGAGACCACGGTGGGCAACCGCACTTTTTAAAGTTTTTATTATCTCATATAACACTTCTAGACTGTAGCTTCCCCTGCTCCCTGCCCTCCCCCCCCCAGATCCACACCCTCCATCCCCACTCTGTCTCCCGCCAGAAAAAAAAGCAGGCCTCCCAGGGACATCAACCAAACATGTCACAACAAGATACAATATGGTCAAGCAGAAACATTCACATCAAAGCTTGTCAAAGCAAACCACTTGGAGGAAAAGGGTCCCAAAAGTAGGCAAAAGAGTCGCAGACACTCCCACTCCCAGGGTCGGGACTCCCCCAAAACACCAACCTAGCAGCCAACAACGTGCACGCAGATGACCTAGCACAGATCCACGCAGGCTCTGTGTTTGCTGCGTTGGTCTCTGTGACCCCACAAGCCCTGTAGTTGATTCTGCAGACCATGTTCTCCTGTGTTCTCCACCCACCTGCCTCTCACAATTCCTCCTCTTCCTCTTTATATGGGTGTCTGAGCTCCAAGGGGAGGGCTGGATAGAAACCTTCAACTTGGTCTCTTTTTCCCACTAACGTCTGGCTGTGGGTTTCAGCATCTGCTCCCATCAGCTGCAGGCAGAAACCTCTTTGATGAGGACTGGACTAGGCACCTATCTATTGAGTATAGAAGAAGACCATTAGGAAAATTTATTTATTTATTTATTTATTTATTTATTTATTTATTTATGCTAGTGATGTTTGATGTTACCCTAGGTTTCTGACCTATCCAGGTTTTGGTTCCTAGTCATCCAGTCAGTGTGGGACTGGGACATGGACTCTGCAGTTGTTGGAAGGACTCCTGCAGGGTACAGTATGGAAGCTCCCAGGAAAGAGCAAAACAAGTTTCCTTACTAGAACAACATAAACCTCAGCGCTGGGCTTAAAGCTTTGCAAATTTTCTCTAGTAATCCTGCATTGTGTGGCTGGTCATCTTAAACTATGGAAATAATAGATGAGGCCCAATGCCTAGTGGCTTAAAGCAATGGACCACCTTGTACGCATTTTTATAGCAGTGATTTATGTGTTTTCAGTGGCAGTTTTTGGCTCTTCAAGTCTGCCAACTTGAACCCACATTGCTCAACCTGGTAACGGACTATGACATCATTTACATAGTGCACAATGTGCACAATGTGTTTGTAGATATGTTAATGACAGGGGCACCATTCTGGAAGTGAACTACTCCAGTTAAGCCCATACTTCTGTTTATTTAGATCCTAAGAAAAGTAACATAACTTTTAGTCCAATGAAAAGAAACATCCCAGGTTGCAACAGCATCTCCAACATCTGCATTCTCAGTTAATCAGTCTGAGAGTTAGGGATTAGAAACAGCCAGGTTTCTATGTGTTGGAAGCCAAGGCATGGCCACCTGCCCCCCTGCCCCCTCAACTAGCCTGAGAACTGCCTGAAATTTACCTTGGCTAAAACATCCTGTGCCTGTTTACCAAGAGGCAGTGTATCGAGACCTTCCGAGAAGAATCACAAAATGTTCTGGGACCCTGCCAGCATCCACCAGATGGCCGATCCTGCAGTGAACCCATTGTTCCCCATCCCTCCCTTCTCCTTTACTTCTTCTCTAAGTAAAGTAGACTTTGACAACCCTTTGCCTGGTCTCGTCCTCTCTCGCACCCGTTTTACCTTTACAGGCATGGTCCCCCTCGACCCC
>JADRCD010214774.1:955-38924 GCA_019843815.1 Montemys delectorum | reverse complement strand
TTTTTTTTTTCTGCAACTCAGGGTTAAAAAGCTCGATTTACTCTTCACAATAATTTCAGGTGAAGAAATTCACACATCATTGCAGCTTGCAAATTTTCATTGCAGGATCTCCATAATACAGGGCAAGAACAGGATATCTGAGAAACAGGATATTTGAGAGGAGTGCTGGTGAGGATCCAGTGTTGATGGTGTAGCAGAAGCCAGAGACATTGAACTAGACCAATGAGTCATTGCAGTGAAAATATGAGTATATTGTCCCTGTCTTCAGACACAACAGAAGAAGGCATCAGATCTTATTACAGATCTCATTATGAGCTACCGTGTGGTTGCTGGGAATTGAACTCGGGACTTCTAGAAGACTAGTCAGTGCTCTTTACTGCTAAGCCATCTCTCCGGTCTTCCTTTACCCTTTCAAATCACTTTCTTTACCCTAATGCAGTCAATCATGAAAAAGAACAGGAAGGGGGAAAAAAAAACCAAGAAGAAATAAGGAAACAGCTATTTTGAGGACATGCTTATGAATGTGCATTAGCCAGGAAAGTGTTCTCACAGAATGAGCGTCCCCTTTTGGTGAAATGTCCATAGTCTAGGCAAGAGGATGTGGAATTAGCATGTGTGTGTGTGTGCTCACATGCAGGTGTATGTGTGCGAGTGTGTTGGGGCTGGGGAGTGAAGATAGGAAGGTCCAAGGGAAAATCTCAGAGCCTGTCAACAGCTGTTTGTTGAGGGACTAAGTTCTCTGGGCACCTGCACAAAATCCAAGTTCAGCATTTCCCAGAGCATTAGCTCCTCAACCCAGAGCTAGTGTCAGTGCAAGACCCTGGTAGGAATCATTTTGGGTAATGTTTTGTTTTGTTTTGTTGGTTTGAGACAGGGTTTCTTTGTGGAGCCCTGGCTGTCCTGGAACTTGCTCTGTAGACCAGGCTGGCCTTGGACTCTGAGATCTGCCTGCCTCTGCCTTCATAGTGCTGGGATTAAAGGCGTGTGCCGCCACTGTTTGGCTCATTTTGTGGGAATTCTATCTGATCCTTAGAAATTTTGGTGAAAAACCTTTGAATTATTTTTCCTAGCTTCAAAGTCAAAGAACTTAGCTGTCAGCTTGACAAAGCAAGCCCCCTGCTCCTGCGTGACTCTCGGATTGCTTCTTTGGTGATAGCAGTTTCTGTCGATGCTCCAAGTATCACACTGTTCCAGCTCTGCTCTGCTGCTGTGCCAAACACCACAATAAAAGGAAGAAAAGGGTTCATGTCAGCTTACAGCATTTAAGTAACTGTCCATCACCGAAGAAAGTCAGGACAGGAACTCAAAGCTGGAACCTGGAAGCAGGAACTGAAGCAGAGGTTCTGGATGAATATTGCTTGCTCTCTCTGGTTTGTGCTCAGCCTGCTTTCTTATATGACGCGGACTCGCCTGCCTAGGGATTGTGCTGCCCACTGTGGGCTGTGCAGTTCCAGTCATCAGCCAAGGCAGTTCCCCACAGATATGCATCCAATCTGATGGAGACAGTTCTTCAGTTACAGTTTCTTCTCCCTAAGTCACTTTGAGTTTGTGTCACATTGATAACAAACCCAGTCTATACACCCTTCTGCCACCTGACACTCCCACTCCAGGAAGTAGGAAAAGCACTTGCTTTGCAAATCATTTTATGACTCCTCTCAAATGCCATAAGAGAGGAAATTACCCTATGCATTTTATAGGAGTGGTAACTATGATCCAAAATCATAAGCCAGACGCTCAACTATATTTACAAGCCAAATATTTCTTAAATCATCTCATCATCAAATATATAAATACAGAAAATTGGTTGCCTATGGCAGAGTCAAACAACATAAATTATGTAAAAAGCTTTCAACCTCCCGATTCTGTCCCCATACCAGAAACACTGGCTGTTATCTTATGTTGCCTAGAGCCATTGTCCTCAGTTCCCATAGATGTATGTTAAGAGACAGGTTTAGTTCCTGCTTTAATATAATTCACATGAAGGATATTGCATTGTCAGTATTGTTTATGCTGATCAAGGTGGTTCTAGGCATTTGGGAGATGGAGCTAGGAGGATCTAATACTCAAGGGTTTTTTCAGTTATACGGTAAGTCAAAGCCAGCCTGACTATGTTTTTCTATAATTTACTTTGTGTTAGACTGACATCATCATTTATAGATGATTTTAAAAAGCATGGATCTACAACACTTAATCTAGTCCCTCTTTTCTTCCTTTTTAAATATTAATTTGATTTTAAACTCTTTCTCATTCACTTTTTCCTGACTCTCTCTCACACACACTCTCTTCCCCTGACTCTCTCTCTCTCTCTCTCTCTCTCTCTCTGTGTGTGTGTGTGTGTGTGTGTGTGTAAACACAAGTGCAGGTTCCCACAGAGACCAGAAGACGGCATCTGATCCCCTAGATCTAGAGTCAGAGATGGTTATGAGCCTTCTTATGTGAGTACTGAGACTAAACTTGGGTCTTCTGCAAGAACAGTAGATGGCTGAGTCATCTCTACAGTCCCCCTTGCTCTTCTTTTCTATGTATGTGGTGGGGCGGCATATGCAGCTTATGGCATGTATGTGGGGTCAGAGGGTAACCTTGGGGATTGGAGCTCACCTTCTACCTTGTTTGAGACAGGTAGCCCATGACTGGCCCATGGGCTTCTAAGGATTCTCTTCTTTGCTCCCTCTTCCTGTGAGGGTGCAGAGACTAGAGATGCATAAGCCACTCTGTTGGGCTTTATGTGGGGAATCTGAAGTCAGGTTGTCAGGCTTGTGATAAAAGCACTTTACCCACTGAGCAATCTCCTCAGCCCTCTCTGGACAAAGAGCATCAGTTTCTAGTTTACCTTGTTGCTTTCTTTCCAAAATCAGAACCGTGTGCACGTTAGGCCAGTGTTCTACCACTGAGCCAGACCCCAAGCCCATTTGCTTGCTTGCTTGTTTGTTTATTAAGACCCAGTCTCACTATGTAGCCCAGACTGATCCCCACATCTCTGCCTCCTAAGAGCTGGCATTACGACGGAGTGTGACACTACACCCAACATACGCTTGTGACATCCCTTATGGTTTCTATACACGTACACAGTACTACTTCAGGAAGCTACACGAGGGTGTTTGCTAGGTACTAGGGATGTCACTGAAAATGTTAAGGGGCACTGTCAAATGGCCTCCAGCACCGATGGCACCAGTTTATATTTCCACCTCTGACGGCAGAGCCATTCACAGTATCCTTACAGACTTGGACATAAGCAATGTTAACGTTTACTAGCTTTTGTATTGGAGTACCTGATCTTACATTCCCCACCTCTGTTATAATTATGGTGAAAACAAACATCTTCTATATTGCAGGTGGCCTACTACATGCCCTTGACCTGCCTTCCATTGACTCGTTGGTAGTTCACTTTAATTTGGGGAAGTTTTATGTCTTATGACCTTCATTACAGGAGGCACAAGGATGCTCTCCCACAGTACTGCTTTATATATATGAAATTACATTTATATGAAATTACAGTTACCATGTGTAATCTTGATAAGTGATGAAGTCAAATGTGTTAATCTTTTCCTTGTTCTTTAAACTTTTTATAGGCAATCCAGTGCTAGAGATGGCTCAGTAGTTAAGAGTGCACACTGCTGTGGCAGAGCACCCCAGTTCAGCTCCCAGCTGCCTGTAACTTCAGTTGCAGGAGATCTGACCCCTTCTTCCAGTCTTTGAGGTACCCCCACACAGACACACACAGGCATACACATAATTAAGACTTTAAAAGAAAGTCTTGTATTTTAAAAGCTATCCACTGCTATGTGTGTGGGTTTATAAAGGAAAAAAAAAACCTGCAGGTGGGGAGGGTGTCCATGCCCTGTCATTACAAGATTGAGAGAGTTTATGGGGAGATGGGCCAAACTGCAAGGGGTGTTTCTAAGTTTAAAAAAAGAGAATAACAGAATCCAGTATTGATTTTTTTCCAGCTGATGGATTGGCTACAAGTGGCAGTTGACTCAATTGGGAATGTACATTTTGTGGTTGTTCTTTGAACTGGGACATCCAGGTACCTGGGGGGCGGGGTGGAGGACTGGAGGGCTGGGACAACTGACAACAGCCAACTGCCAATTTCCCCTTTCATTGTCTTTTGAACTGGGACTTTCCTGTTCTGGGAGGGTGGGAAACTGGAGGGCCCTGACAAACGCCAATTTATTCTTTCAGTTTGTTTGGAGGGAGGGAGTCATTTAACTTAGGCTGGCCTCAGACTCTACATGTAGTTGAGGATGATTTTGAACACCGTGAACTCTTGCTTTCATCCCCCAAGTGCTGGAATTACAACCATACATCTTCATCCCTCGATGTTATGCTGACTTGCAGCATTTCATATTTATTTACTTAGCTCTTTAGTCTAGAATTTCTTTCTGTGACTGGCATATTGGTGTGTGTGTGTGTGTGTGTGTGTGTGTGTGTGTTATTGCTTTTTATTTTCCTCTGAAGCTGTTAGCTCTTTATCAAGGCTTCTATAGGCTGGGACACTTCTGGTGCTGAAAGACTATGAGGGTTAGAAGCAGATTTGAGCAATTTGCTATCTGAGAACTGGATTGGTTTGCCATTTGTGGTGGTTTGAACAAAAACAGTTGAGGGGGCATAGTGGGCCATACTAGTAGGAACACTGAAAACAACGGTTATGAGGGGGATTTGAACTGTGGGGGCCTGGCTCAAGAGGGTTCAGTGGAGAAGAATGTCAGTGTGTGGCCTAGAGACTGTTCTTGTGATAGTTTGGCAAAGAATATGGCCACTTTTTTTGTCCTTGTCCAAAAAGTTTGCCTGAGGCAAAATTGAGTTTTTAGACTAATTTCATTGGCAGAGGAAAACTCAAAGCAGCTGAGAATTGACTCTGCATCTGCTTATTAGTGTAAACTATTATGAAGATCTATAAAAAAGGGCAAGCTGAGCAAGGAAAATAGAAAATGAACTATTTTAAGAGAAAAAGGGGCACCAGGAAGTAGAATGGAGCTGATTCTAGATGATAAGTAGATTAAAGAAAAGTCTGATGTTAAATATCATAAAAGGAGTGAGGACTTCAGGACAAGACTCCACCCAGCTAAGCTTCCAACTTGCGGCAAGAAATTGGGAAGTTTAGGGCTGGGTGTGGTGATGCATGCCTTTAATCCCAGCACTCCAGAGGGAGAAACAAGTGGATTTCTAAACTCCAGGAGAGCCAAATATAAGCAGGGAAGGAAACCATCAAAACCAGAAAGCTGGTAAAGATGTCATTGAACAAGGGGACCACATTCTAGCCTGGGCAAGCAGCAGATCTTGGTAGCTTTGGCCATGGGGGTTCTGACTTTAGAGTCGAGGTTAGAAGAAAGGGGTTACAGAATCTGCCTCTGTGACTAAGGAAGGCTGTTAAGGTCAAGAATAAGTCAGGGTGCCCCTACGTGGAGGCCCAGAGAGGCCATTGTGTGAAGCTGTGAAGGCGAAGCCTGGATTGCCTTGGAGACTCCAAGATGTAGGAAATTCCACAGCCATGGGATACCTGCCAAGGAGAGCAGATAACAGGGAGTGCAGCCAGGCCAAGAGAGAGAAGTATGTTGTAGCCAACAAAACTAAAAGGAATTGGAGATCTGAAGGCTGCTTTGACATCAGACTCCGAAATACAGAGTTTGGATTTGCCCAGCTGGTTTTCAGTCTTTCTTTGGCCCACTATTTCCTCACTGTGCTCCTTCACTCCCTTTTGGAATGGTCATGTTGGAGGTATGGGGTCTGCTTTTTATTTTACAGGAGATTACAGTTAGGAGTTTGCATGAAAGTTTGAGACTGTTATAGACTATTGGGATTTTTGAAGTTGGACTGAATGCTTTTCTATATTATGGTATGGCTCCAAGCCTCCAGGAAGTGGAATGTGGTGGTTTGAAAGGAATGCCCCCCCCCCACTCGTGTGTTTAATGTTGGTCCATAGGGACTAATGGTACTATTAGGGGGTGTGGACTTGTGGGAGTATGTGTGGTTTTGTTGGAAGAGGTATGCCACTGGGGGCAGGCTTTGAGGTCTCATATGCTCAAACTATGCCCAGTGTGGCTTACAGTCTTTCTCCTGACGTTTGTGCACATTAAGATGTAGAACTCTCAGCTCCTTCTCCAGCCCCACGTCTGCCTGCACACTGCCATGCTTTATGCCATGATGGTAATAGACTGAACCTCTGAAACTGTAAGTCAGTCCCATTTAAATGCTTTCCTTTATAAAAGTTGCTGTGGTCATGGTGTCTCTTCACAACAATAAAACCCCAAGACACCATTGTTCTACAGACTGGGTGGCATAAGCTGAAGACCTCCAAGTTCTGGAGAGTACAAGTCTGAGATCCAATGTTGACAGTGCCAAGTTCCCTCTGAGGGAGCTGGGAAAGCATCTGGCCCAGGGGTCTGCTCAGCATAACTGCCGTCTTCATGTAGATACTTCCCAGGGACGTCTCAGGAAGGAGATTGGCCTTGGGCTGGAGAGTTGGCCCAGCAGTTAAGAGCACTGACTGTTCTTCCAGAGGTCCTGAGTTCAATTCCCAGCAACCATCTGAAATGGGATCTGATGCCCTTTTCTGGTGTGTCTGAAGACTGCTACAGTGTAAGTAAAAATCAATAAATCTTTTTTTAAAAATGGAAATTGGCCTTATTGAATTAGGAGCCTACCACCTTTTCCTATGGTCTTAGATAGCAGCAATAATGTTGTTTCCAAATAATGTCACATTCTGAGTTGCTGGGCAATAGGATTTCAATGTGTGGATTTCTGCTACCTGCTGTTAAACTCAGATCAAACCCCTAGTAGTCTGGGACAAAGTAATACTCCAAGGGTTGCTTCCATTTTCTGCTTCTGCCCATGCTGTGGGAGGAATTACACCTGTGCCACATCTGTACATTAAGCCCTCCAATAAAAGAAAAAATGGTAGTCAAGTGCCCAACCTTTTAGAGCTTGTCCACTGCTGGATATGGCTGTGCTCACGGCAGTGGCTCCTCCAGGTTGGTCTTCTGGATCCTTGTCCTTACACAGGGACTCTCTCAGAGTCCTGAATACCTGCTTGCTCCAGTTTATGGCCCATGTGGCTGACAGGCAAAAGGTACACTGGACTCTACAGATCTTGACATTTCTATGAGTTGGAAATCTGTATTTGGGGTGAAATTAAACTACAGATCTGAGTATATGGAGTGATTTACACAGATTATAATTAAAGAAATTATAAGTGATCAAGAATCACTGAAAGCAATAGCGTTTGAGTTACACTCAGTGATAGAGTTTATGACTCACATGTGTGAAACCTTGGGTTCAAGTTCCAATACACACACACACACACACACACACACACACACACACACACCAATAAAATTAAAAAAATGAGAAGCCACCAAGGAGAAGTTATTTTAAAACAAAGGTAACTTTATTGTATTAATTTTACACTGTAAAAGAATATGAAATACAGCCTTGTCTAAATTCTCTTGCTGGTTCTCTTGTAGACAAGGTCGCCCAGTGTCATGGTCTGAAAGTCAAAAGAGGTATTATGAAATATTTTCTTGATGATGAATTGTAAAACAAACAAACAAGCAAAAAATAACCTCCCCAAATGGTCCCAAATGTGCTGACACATTAAACAACTTGAAAAATTCCCATCTTCTTTAGATGCTGAGGAACGATTGGCAACTTTTTCTAAGATAGCATGCTGGGTCTTCTCACTTCTCTTGTTCATGTGGAGAGCTGTCTTGCCAACCACTGAATTGATTCCTGAATCAATGACAACTATAGAAAAGCCATCCAGAGCAGATAAATCTAATGTCTCAAAATTTCACTGTGATCTTCTCCTGCACATTAACTACCTGTGGCTGGACACAAGGATGTGTACAGTGAACCACTAGACTGGAACATAGTAGGTGCTATCTACTTTCCTCTTATTGAATGAATTGTGTGAATGAGCACATGAGAACACTGGACACACCTGCTCTTTTGTAGGAGTGGAGGGCGGCAAGAGTGTAGGTTGTGAATGTTGCTTCATGATTGATGCCCCTCTCTCTCCATGGAGGAGGAAGATTTTTCACTTGACCAGATGTGGTCACTTAGACAGGAGTTTGCCTTCTGTGACCGCCCTCCCCACCCCCACAAGGTGCATTTTGGATACAAAGGAAAGCTGGAAGACCTGACCATGAGAGAAATACTATGAATTACTGTAGTGGGGACAAAATATGACCAATAGCTGGGCATGGAGGATGATTGCATAGGAGTGCATACCCAGAGTGTCATTCATGAACTTAGTAAAAGCGTGAGTCCACAGCAATGCCAAGTGGGCAGAGGCATTTATTAGGCACCTGGGCTGTGGCATAGACTGGCCCTGTGGCTCATTGGTCAGTGCTGAGGCTGTAAATCACTCTGATGTCATCAAATAGGAACATCAGTGGGCAGACAAAGCCTCCCCTGTGGAGGTGTTCATTGCTGGGAAGGGCTGCTGCAGGAGGCCCTGAGCCCTTCTGGACAGGATATCTGCAGACCCAGTGAGCTCTGGGGACATCTCTGGGTTGAATGGACTTCTGTCCTACAGCCTGAGTGTGAGGTTTGAGACCCCATCCTGGCAGAAACAGAGAAAGGCCAGCCATGCTCTGCACCTCCTGTCCTGTGCCTCAGCACACCAAGCCTCCTCACCCATCCTGTTTGGTGCTGCTGGGAAAAGGATAAGTGTCAGGGAGTGGGCAAGGAGGAGAGAGGCAGAGGCAGGGGAGTGGCTGACTCTGAAAGTGGAGCACAAGGAGATGTAAGACCCCAGGTGAATTAGAAAAGGGAGCCCCTTCCTCAAGATACTGCTCTACTACCTTTCAGGAAATCGCTCTGATATTCTGTCATGCTTTAGCAAGAACAAGATGGCTGCAGGTGTCCTGAGTGCAATCCTCACTGTCTATAGTGTGAACAGACTCCCCTAGGGCTTGAGGAGTGAACAGCAGTGAGATTAGCCCAAGAGACAGACCCAGGTCAGGAAACACCGACGCTGCCATTTGGCCAGCTCTTCTGGTCATTGCCTTACTTTCTCTGTTTACAAACGAATTGTTCAACAGATCTGATAAGATATCTATCAAGTCCATGGTACATAATGGATCCTCTTAGGTAGTAGAAGATGTTGACAAGAGGCAAGGTAGAGAGTCAAGGTCTCGGGAAGAAAGGATGGAGAATGAGAGATGGCATCCAACTGTCCCTCATCCTTTACATCCCCATTCACCTCACACACTGGGACGGCAAGATCAGAATGCCAACTTACATTGGTGATTGTGTCTCCATTGAGTTCAGTCACGGACTTTATGCCTTTGAAAGTTGTCACCATTTTATTGTCACCTTCCATCTTAACGACTGTCTGCAGGAAAAACAGATGGTGGCCCTTGAGCAAAGGCCTAGCGATCAAGCTAATGAAGTTGGTTCCCTGTGTGGTATCAACTGATAAGGAATCAAATATCCCATCCATCTCCAGTTCTCTGGTGCTAAATGGAAATAGGGCGTATTTATGAATGAAAGAAAATGTCAAGCCTACCTAAGTGGTTCTGCCCTGGGGAAAAATTTTGAAAGTAAAATATAAGATCCCATTTCTCAAGCTTATGGAGGGAGGAGGTAAAAAAAAAAAAAAACTCCAAATCAGCAGCAGCCGGGGGGAGGGGGGATTCAGTTTACTTTGGTGGCTACCAAATCTTTTTTATTGTAGTGCCAATTCCAAGCTGTATACATCAAGGATGGCACTAAATAGAAACATGGCTGGGCACAGTACTTTAGGCTTTCCAGCACTCATGAGGCAGGAGCATGAAGATGCTGAGTTTGAGGCCAGTATGGGCTACATGGCAAGATGCTAAGGGGAAAAAATGAACAAAAGGAAAGGAAGCAAGAGAGGGTTGGAAGGAACAATCCTAATCAAGAACAAAAGACATCAAATATCTGCCTCTACAATGGGCATTGAAAAGGGGCTGTAGGTGTTTGGTCTTCCTTCTTAAGTTTCTTGTGGTTTGTGGGTCGTTCTTCCTGTATTCCAAACTTCTGGGCTAATAACCACTTATCAGAGAATGCATCCTTCTTAAAAAGGGGAGCCAAACACCCACAGAAGGAGTGGCAGAGATTAACTATGGAGCAGAGACTGAAGGAAGGACAAGCATATAGCTATCTCCTGAGAGGCTCTGACAATACCTGACTAATACAGATGTAGAGGCTCACAGCCATTCATTGAACTGAGTACACTGTCTCCAATGAAGGAGTTAGAGAAAGGTTCTATGGAGCTGAAGGGTTTGCAGCCCCTTAGGATGAACAACAATTACTAACTAGTACCCTCAGAGCTCCCAGGGACCCAACCACCAATCAAGGACTATACAGGGTGGGACTGAATGTTCTGGCAGCAGGTGTATAGTAGAGGATCGCAAATTCGATCATCAATAGGAGGAAAGGACCTCGGCCTTGTGAAGGTTCTGTGCCTCAGTGTAGGGGAATGCCAGGGCTAATAAGTGGGAGAGGGTAGGGTGGCAGGCATGGGGAGTGGGGAGGCAAAAGGGGTTTGTTCTTGTTGTTTTTGTTTGTTTGTTTTTTGGAGGGGAATCTGGGAAAGGGAAAATTTACATGTAAATAAAGAAAATATCTAATTAAAAAAAAAGAAAAAAAAAAGAAAAGGGGCTGTAGTAAAATGCATGCACCCCTTGTCATGAGCCAATCAGGAGATTCCCCACCCTCTCTTCTCCTTGATATGTAAAAGAGACAGAAATAAGAGCAAACGGAAGTGATAGAGACTTCTGCTGAATTTGAGGCACAAAGCTGCCTGGAAAGGCAGGGACAGAGAACAGATGCACTGCTCTCCACTGGTTACCCAGGGCTGTGCAGGCCTCATAGGGAGGGGCAGATGACAGGACCCACAGCCTCTGGATCTCTCTGCTATCACCTGTCCACTGCTCACACAGCCCACAGGCAGCTGACACTGCTGCCTGGAACCATCTCCTAGAGGAGATAAAGCCGCCCTGGCTCAGATAAAGGTTTTCACCGATGGCAATTTGCCCAGTTCCAGGCTCTCCTTGAAGGACTCTGAAAGCCAGGAGCACTGTGCCTGGGAGACCCTGAGACTGAGGATCCTGCTCTGTGCCCCGTTTTCCCCACATCCTCCACAGTGAGAGCCCAGAAGCCCACCATCCCTGAGACAATGAGAAGTCTATCCTCAGAGCTCTCTGCATCTCCTGCCTGAAGTAGGTTCAGTGACATGGCCTCTGTTAGGAGAAGTTTTGGGAAACAGACGGTAGCCAGAGGTGGGACTACATACCTTGACCTTTTCCCCAGTCATGGTCTCCAGTTCACACTCCTCCCCCAAGGTGAACTCATTGTGGAGCACTTTGGGCCCATAGGTGATAGTGATTTTGACTTTCTTCCCTTCGTGCACGATCTCTGACACCCCCTTGATGTCCTTCCCTTTCTGGATGAGATCCTCAGGCAGACCTGGTAGAGACCATGTAAAGTTAAAAACTGGAAGAACAGAAACCCCACACATTTCCATAGTGTAGACCTGTGAGCACTTAGGCCCTTGGCTTCTGTTATGGAAAGTCAGTAGTCTGCTAGTACTTTCCCAATTAGTACTATTCTTTTTTGAGACAGGGTCTCTTGCAGCCTAGGCTAGCCTTAACTCACTCTATAACTAAGGATGACCTTGAATGTCTGATCCTTCTGCTTCCACATCCTTAGTGCTAAAATAGCAGTCATGTGCCATCATACCTGGCTTAGATGGCGCAAGGGATTGAACCCAGAGCTTCATGCATGCTAGGCAAACACTCTACCAACTGAGCTACATTCTCAGCCCACGGATTCATTTGTAGTAAAGACCCTTTCCTCTGTGACTCCCTGCTTCTTACTCATTCCCCCTCCCATATCCCCCCTTCTTTAGTGGCCTTGTTCTTAGAGTGGGAACACTTCATCCTCCAGAATGTTTATCTTCCAAATCCAATTACACCTCAATTGATAAGGGAGCTACAAATAATTAGGCTGTGCACAAAGTAGGACCATGCCGGGCAAACTTGCTGTGGCCTCTGGAGTCAAGGCTCTTGGGGGTGATGTACAAAAATTCTTTTCCCTAGAATAGGGCTTTGTAGATTTCAGAACAAATCTGTGCTTTTATATGAACAGAGGTTCAGGAATGGCGTTCACAGCGACACTGGAGGGTCCCTTGCACAACTAAGGGATCCTGAAATTCATGATCTTTGACTTGTCTGCGAAAGAAGCTTTGAGTCCTGGGATGACCTGAGAGTCCCTTTCCCGCTCTTGTTCCTCATCTTTTCCATGTTGGTATCCTCCTTTATCCCACTTCCCCCTCTGCCCACAATGTTCTCTCTTCCTGGTACATCCTCTTCTCTCCCTGGTCTCAGGCTCAGCCTTTACCACCACAGTCTCCTGCACACCATCATATCCTGGGAGACATAGGGTGTTTAAATAGGGTCTCTGGGACCCAGTGCCTGCTTCTAACTCCAACTCAAACACTCTCTAAACTGTGAGCCTTGTCACAGCTGCCTCACCTTCCTTAGCCCTAGTCACCTCAACTGTAAAATGGGAAAATAACAGTGGTCAACTCAGTTTTATGGTGAGTATTTACTATGGGCATTGCATGGCAATACCTGGTATAGAGTCATACATACTAGGGGACACTTCATTACATTCATCGCCAAATAATTGGTCGAAGTCGTAGCTTTGTCTCCAAACACTCTGTCTCTCTGGTATACGTACAAAGCATGGTGCTTACAGTATGGTTGGCCTTGAATTAGTGTTTGCTAGAAAGTGAGTGAGGGAACAAGGTCTTAGGAAAAAAAAAAGTACCAGCAGACACACACTTCAAACCAGTGGAAATAGCTCCAATTCAGGGTTATTTCCACTTCTCTGGAGTAGCTTTGTCCAGTAGGGAACAGTACAAGTTACAAGAGAGCAGGAGGGTCACTGAAGAACTCGTCAATTTGGTATAGCCTAGACCCCTCCTTCCACCTCAACATCAGACCTTGACTATCTGCTGATAGTAGGGCTAGCCCCTCATTGCTGTTATATCAGCTTTGGTGTCTCTTTCAGTACTCACCGATTGCCTTCATGAATGGCTCAAAGTTCTCTTGGTTCTGCAGTTGGTACTTGCCGGAGAAGTTCATGGTGTCGATGAGGCTTGCTTTCCGCAGCTGACCACAACAGCTCTGTCTGCCAGGCCACCCTGTGTTGGCTATTTTATAAGGGGCTTCTTCCTCCTCAAATATAGGCCATAGGTCAGTGATTGTCGATTTCTTTATGGCCAGGTTCAAACATTAACTCCTGAGAGCAATGGTCAACGATAAAAATCAGAATGGGCAAGGCAGAGGTTTGTTCTAATTCAGCAAACATTAGTGAGTCCAATCAAGGGCAAAGCTCTCTGTAAATGTTGCCGTTATGGTGACTTAACACTGCTCATGAAATAAGTGTGTATGCATGAAATGTATGTTGACAGATGAATGTATGTGCAACAGAAACATGTGAATCACATCTCTAGCAATGCACATATGCATATATACCTAAGTATACATATGTATGTGTTTGTACATTGCACACTTGTATGTGTGCATATATTTATATGCATGTAGCACATATACATATGTACATACATAAACACATTTATATACATATGTGCATTACATGGGGAGAAACTTTGAACTCAAAACCTTTTTCACATATCCTTATGTTTATTTCTCAATTTTTATAATAATATTATACAATATAATAATTATTATACAAACATACTTTTACAGACATTTTATCAGTCCCTAATGCTGTTTTGCATTTTGAGAATTCTCCTTCAATGATTCTGAGCAAGCCTCCACCCAGGCAAGCGTCCCTTTTGAAGGCATCTACTTTCAGCCCGTGTAAGCTCTTTAAAGCAGCAGTCTGAAAATTTAGATAATTTTGTCTAGTTGAGATGAGTCAAGCCAAGAAAGATGGCATTACCTGCTGACTTTGTCCTATCGCTGCCTCAAAGCTAGGAACAGGGAACTAAGATGATACATGGGCATTCGGCCTGACTAGAACTGGCCTTAGGGAAAAGGTATAGAGATGCTTTCAAAGATCTCTGATGTTCTTGTTTGTCAAGGGGAGTTGTGTTACCCAGTGCATCTTCATCCCCGAGGTTCCTGTATCCGAGGCAGTTCTTAGCAAGTACCATTTCACAACCTATTTCTCTTCTGCTTAGACTTTAGCATCAGCCTCTTCACTCACAGCCATTGGCCTTCCATCCTCTAGTCTTCTCTTCTCCAAGGCCACATAGACTGTTATAAATCAGACCCTGGGGTATGCTATGCCTCGGTTTTAAACCTCTACTTGGTCTCTATTGCTCTAGCAGTGACAGGTCCTGGATGGTGTGGTAGGTCTGTGTCTACTATCCTGACTGTGATGACTGCTCTCAATAGAACTTGTACCTTGTTATCATGAGCTCTCATTTTTGTCTTGCAAAATGACTGCCATTGTCTAAGCTTCTAGTGAGGCTGTTAGGCTTGCCAAACCCAGCCTAGTCACTCCCGCCTTTCCCTAGAGATCACAGGCACAGTCCAGCTGAAGGTATCAGGGGTATCCCTTCCTCTATGTTTGAATTTGTGTCTCTTCTACTCTTTTCCTGTCCTCCAGCTGTCTGCCTCCCTGCAAGTCCTCCCAGCTAGTGGACCACTTTATAACCTCCTTACCCCCATTCTGCCTCCTCCATTCAGCCGGGCTGGCTTCTCTACATTCTTCCTCACTGTGCTCCTTCCTTGGGAATTCTCGACGGATATAGCACATAAAATGAGCTCAATTAGTGATGGTTCAGCAAAGAAAAGCCACCAAAAGATAATGAGGCCACGGCTCTTGTGGTGCAGAAGTAGTGGAAGATATGGAATAGTGAGATCAGCAAGTCAGTCCTGTAATCAGTGAATAATCATATGAGTTCCGAGGCAAGGGGACTGGAGGGCAATCATGAATGTGTGCCTGTGCACCGGTGGATGTGTATCCTGTGTGGCTACAGCTTGGTTGAGAGGCCAATGGGGATAGGTGTGAAAGGGATGGAAATTGTTGCTCTGGCCCTGTGAGCCCACCTCTCTCTTCTCACCTGTAACTCTGCTCTGCCATCTTAGCCTGTGCTAAGCCCATGGAGACAGATGGAATGGAGTCCTCTCTGTTCCTGGCCAGTTCCCTCCCAGTTGCATTATAGTCACCAAAATGACAAAATGCTCTGAATACCCAGCCCATCTGCCCTGCCACAGCTCCCCGATCCACCCAGAAACTTGCTGAGTTGCAGTGTCTCCCTCTAGGCCATACAGTTCTGATGGGTGGGAATGAGAGGGAGGACTTTGAACTGATAAGAGCTCACATTAGGTGCCTCAGTGGCTTAGGAAGCCGTCTCAGGACCAACAGCCTACCGTAGGGGTGTGCACTAACACCTCAATCACAGATTTCCCAGAACCCCTGCAGTTTGTTGCTTCTGATCCAGCCAAATGTTTGAATCTACAAAGTCTTTGAATCTACACACCACTTGCCCAGTGTCTGAGACCTTCTCATTCATCCCTGACAGGTGATATTTATATGCACCTGTTATGGGCGAGATCATTACCTTTGGCACGATGAGAACAAAGACATCAGTTGAATGTAGCAGATGCAGATCCTGGCCCTGGCACAGTTGACCACTCTGTCTCTCCTGATCAGCCCACTTCATGTTGAGAACATGAAGCTTCCTGGTTCACACATTGAAATAATCCACAGAGAACAATACAGACAAACACACAGACTAAGTCAACTAAGAGTATATGAGTTCTTTGATTTTGGTTGGTGACCAAGAGTGAGCTAATTTCTCAGTGTCTCTTGGTACTGAAGGTCAGGGAGACGGAGCTTTAAAGGCAAACCCCACAGAAATCACACTTTATATAAAAGCTAGGTGAGGGTCAGAGTAACTATGAAGCATTCATTTTTGACAGTTCATAGTAATTATCTCAGTAATTATTATCATAGCAATTATTTTTAGCTTATCCCTTCTTCACTTAGCTTAGTTTGTGTTAAGTTTGTATCAACTTAATACATCTGGGCCATAGTCAGGGTTGTGAAAGCCTCATATGTGTTGCCAAGGCTGGTGAGACTGTTACGAGGAAGAGGGCTGAGAGCTATCTAAGAAAACTCGAAATGTTGCCAGGACAAGATGATGCTACCTTGATCACTTCACAGTAGGGCTGTCCCTGAGCATCCTTGTGTGTCGAGAATCTATGTCCATTTGTAGTTACCCAATCGCTTGCCCACTAGGACCGAGTGGGTAAAGTGACTCGAGAACACTTAAGGTACCTTCTTGCTCTGAGCCTAGAATGGGCATCTTTTAATGTGACTTACTCTAGGAAGGGGACAATCTAGACACCTATCTCTAAGCGGGACACTGAATTTTTGTATTTACATAAATAATGAATTTAAAAGTCTTGTCTGTTAAGAAGTTGCATTGGAATTTTGTTGGGGGAATCTTGTGCATGCGTGTGCATGTGCATGCGTGTGTGTGTGTGTGTGTGTGTGTGTGTGTGTGTGTGTGTGTGTGTAAACGACTGGATGAATTACTTAGAGAAAAAGAGAAAAATTGTTTGTTTGAAACTGCAGCCTGGGCAACAAGAGCCAAGATGGAGAAAGCAGCGACTCCCTTGTACGGAAGACCAGAAAAGGCCTGGATGGTAAGAAGAGGGACCTATGAGGCTGCAGGCAGTGCTCCAGTGACTGCCAAGTCTGCTTGCCCTCTTGTTCAATACACTAGACTCAAACAAACAAGTGAGCAAACAGGAATAAGAGGGACCAGTGAGGGTTTAGAGCAACAAGCTGCTAAGATACCTCCAGTGGGCAAATCAGGGAACCCAAGAAGGCCAGCGTTGATTCTGGCGTTAGCTCTTTACTTCGAAGTGAATGCTACCCTTGTTTTGAACACCTTTCTTCTCCTTCAAAGGCTTCTGAAGATGGAGTTGTTGGGCTGGGGATATGGCTCGTAGGCACAGGTGGCCTATGCCTGTCTGATGGTCATGCAAGAGCGAAGCCCTGTGAAACAGCTACGACCATACCTGAGCTCCCTTCAATATATCTGTCATAGAAAGCAACTTCCACCAGAGTGTGGGGCCAATGAAGCCCGGGATTTGGTGTTTCGGCATGCCATGATGGCTACACAAACCTAAAAAAACTGGATTTGTGTGCTCATTGCAGAAGGTAGGAGTAGCATCCCAGCATGAAGTTGGAAATTTGAGTGGTGCCTCCTTAGCAGCGAAGCGCTGGACCCAGCAGCCTTGGCTATCTACAAGTCTGTCTATTCCTTGAGTTTAAGAACTGAGGACAGTTTGAGTTGGTGGTGGCAGCTCAGCCCAAGAGAAGTTCTGTTTCCTCAAGAGGATTATCAGTCTTAGGGATCAGTAGCTGTCACCAATTCAAATTCTGAAGACTTCCACATTCTGGTGCAGAGACACTCCTCTAGGTACAAGGCTGTCCTCAGCAGCCAGATGTGTTAGACAGGCTGTATCTAGGACAGGCACATATGCTGTCACTAACCTGTCCAGTAGGAACTTCTGCCCCTCATTCGGCCCTTTTCATCTACCACCTGTCCAAATAGGTAGTCCAGCATTGGAGACTACTAACTAGTAGCACATGCTCCCTCTCATAGCAGCTAAAAGATGGAAATGAAGGAAGGGGGAGGACAGAAAAGAGGAAGGGGGCAAGCCTAGGAGCTTTGCAGTCTACTACCAATGAAATAATCACCAAGGTAATAGAGATGGAGTCATGCCCATCCAGCCCACCCAGCAAGTTCTTACTTTGGGAGGGTCTGTGGGTAGTGCCCTCTATATAGCATGCTCCCCCATGCACCCAGCTGCCTGTAGGATGTCACACTCATGTGAAAGCAATACCTGACCTATAAAAATCTCTCACACCTATTTTCTTCCCTTGATCATAGATGTTAAGCTGCAGCTTTCTGGAGCCTAAGATAGGCATGGGAAGGAAGGCATGAAGCTTCCTACATAGGGCAAATCAACATCAATCCCAGAGGTCTCTGGGAAAGCCTGAGTCTTGGGTAGCTTTTCTGGAATCCAAGGAAGAGGAGGACACGTGAACTCAATAACACAAGTTCTAATGGAACTTCTGCTTAGCCTCTCACTCACTATCTACCCCATTTAGGAAATGCCTTACAAATAGGGACCAACTCTGGGAACATGAGGCTGGTCCAGGGCCTGACACAGCAGATAAAGATACTGCAGCAGACTTTTAGACTGACAGCCAGCCTAACAGGAAGGAAACAAGTAAAACAGGCTAGGAGATGTAAGACAAGGGTTCGCACCCTGCCCCAGACCTCATACCTCAGACATGCCGATTTGTAGACAACACTAATAGCTTTCTTAAGTCAAGATTTTGAGGGTGATGCATGAATCTTCAAGCCACAGAGTTAGTAGCTGTTTCCAAAAGCCATACTGTGTGGCTCACACCTGTAATCCCAGCACTTGGGAGGCAGAGGCAAGAGGATTTCCTTGAGTATGAAGCATACCTGGGCTACATAGTGAGTACAGGCTTGTCTGGACTTCAGTGTGAAAACTTTATCTCAAAAAAAAAAAAAAAAAGTCAGGGCTGGAGAAATGGTTCAATGGTTGAGAGCATTTGCTGCTCTTCCAGGGGATGGGAGTTCAGTTTCCAGCACCCATGTGGCTCACAACCACCTGTAACTCCAGAACCAGGGGATCTGATGGCCTCTTCTCGCCTCTGTGGCCACCTGCAACCATGCATTATAAACTTACAAAGAGACATATACACAGTAAAAACGAATAATAATGATAATAATAACTAGCAAAATAAAGTCACACTTGGGCATAGTTTTATATAAAAATGAGGTGAACAAGGTGATGGCACCTACTCGCTGAGCAACTAAAGAGACAAAGGTCAACTACATTGACAAGTTCAAGTAGTGTCAACAAACAAAACAAAACAAAACCAAAAACAAACAAAACAAAAAAAAAAACCTTCCAATACCCCAGGCACAGCTTTGGATTTTGGTCAACTCAAAGTTGCGCTGCTCTTTTCTCAGACCTGGCCTACGGAAGGAAAGAGTTTGGGTTAAGGCACTGTTCTTCTGGAAGCCTACTAACCACCCTTGAGCCTCGTCAGGGCTCTATTTTCCTTACCTGTTAGGATCATAATATTCTTTGACTGGTGGAAACTGTGGAGTCCTTTGAAAATGTGAAGCTCCAATTATGAAGGTCAGGACACTTAGTTTTTTTGCAATTGCCAGCTTCTTTACCAGGGTCACTGGTCTAAATTATAAGTTCAACTCTTGGCTTGGTGGGGGTGGCTTGGGGTGGCGTGAGTCTTCTTTCCTGTCACTATGGCCTAGTGGGTAGTGTCTCCGATCCTAGGTTTGCTGATGGCTCTGCTGAGTCTTTTACAGGCTTGAGCCTTAGGTTTTTGCTTCCAGGCCATGTGGACCCAAGCTGCTTGCCACTTGAGTCTGTGTCCAGCTCTGGCAACCAGCCCGAATGACCTAGCCTGATCTCATTGCTTTCCAATGAAGCGTCTACTTTCCTCAGAGTTCCTAGAACCTGGGGTGGGGATGAGTTCATCTGAAAACCGTTAAGGTTCAACTCCCCCTCTCCAGCCAGGCTTGGGGCAAACTAGTAAATTCTTTAAAGAAGTTCCCTGCAGCTGGGGATATTGCTTGGTGACACTTGTTTGCCTATTGTGCACAAAGTCCTGGGTTCACTTCTGAATTTCTCGATGGCAACCGCATGGAATTTCCTTGTGACAACTAGGTTCTGGCCTAAAATGGGATTCGTCTTAACAGAGCATGGTGAGGGTTTTGTTGTTGTTTTGTTTTCTAGGAGTCTATCTTCTGAATAAGATAACTGGGTGAGGGGTGGGGCAGGGGGACAAAAGTCAAAACAGATGCCAAGCCACAATTCCAAACGAGGAAAGGTGATAGCGGGGTGACCCTGCCAACCTGAGTTCAATGCTTGGAGCCCTTGTTAGAACAAAACAAACAGTGCTGCAGCGCGCACACCTGTCCCTCCAGAGTTCCTAGGGAAACGTGGAAGGTGGAGACATGAGGGCCGTGTGGAAACCTCCAGGAGTTCACAGCACAGCAGCAGGACGCTCCCCTAGCAAGGTGAAAGGAGAGTGCTTACTCCTGCCTGCAAGCTGTTTCCTGAGTCCTACATGCATGGCATAGCTGCACCTGCCCGCGCCCACAAACAAGTAAGTAAGTAACAAATACATAAACAAGTATTTTTTTTTTTAAGCATAGAGAGTGGCGTGAAAGGAACTATAGAGAAAGTGCCCTCAATGTGGAATTCAAGAAAAATAAAAGGTTTTGAACCCACAACAACCAAAAATTAATTCAAAAACCAAATGCGTGTTGAGTCTCAAATGTTTCTGGTGTAGGTTAATTGTTATTTCGGGAATTTTTTTTAGCTTCATATCAAGAACTGAACCCAGGGCTTCATACATGTTAGACAAGCCCTCTATCACTGGGCTATGACCCAAGCTTTGGTTCTGAACACACAACACACACATTTGCACTGAGCATGCTGCCATGCCGTTAAATGCCAGAAAATGGTTGCTTGAACCTTCCTTGGCTCAGGGTCCAAATGATTATATGCTATGGTGGTGATTTGAAGAATGGCCTCTATAAGCTCATACATTTGAATGCCTAGTCATCAGGAAGTGGCCTTACTTGAGAAGGATTAGAAGGTGTGGCCTGCCTGGAGGAGATGTGCCACTGGGGGATGGGCTTTGAGGTTTCAAAAGCCCACGCTAGGCTCAGTGTCACCCTCTTCCTGCTGCTTGTGGATCCAGACATAGAGCAATCACCTACTTCTCCAGCACCATGTCTGCCTGTGTGCTGTTGATGATAATGGATTAAACCTGTGAAACAAACTGTAAGGCAGCCTCCATTAAAATAGTATTGGTGTGTGTGTGTGTGTGTGTGTGTGTGTGTGCGTGTGTGCGTGTATGCATGTGTGTGTATGTACACGGTATGAAAATGGGGATGGTGCTCATGGCACTGTGATCGGTAGAGGTCAGAAGACAACTTTGTGGAGCCTGTTCTCTCTTCCCACTTTTATGTGGGTTCTGGGTATTGAGCTCAGCTTACCAGGCTTGCAAGCACCTTTGTTCACTAAACCATCTCGCTGGCCTCTAAATTTCTCTATGAAACACACATACACACACACACACACACACACACACACACACACACACACAAACACACACACACACACACACACACACACACACACAAACACAAAGGTTGTCTGCATTCAGCAGACAACCTTTTCTCTACACAGTGACCTCTTAGAACTGTCCTTGTCTAAACTGAGACCTTCTGGTCACTGTTCTATGGCCTTCAATGACTTCTTGACACTGTGGAATGGGAAAGCCTGGGGTGATGTGGGAAGGGCTTCAGAGAACTTGCCACACCTCCTCTCCCCTCCGAATTCCAGCAGCTGAGCTCTTGGCAGCCTTTCTGAGCCTTGGTGGCCACAAACAGGCATCCAACAGGCACTCTCTGCAGAAAGGCTTCCTGGGGTCTCTGTGCACAACAACATCCCTATTTACATCCCAATTTCTACTCTGTTCTTTTAACTGTGTTGTATAAATAGAGATAAAAGGATAAAGAGATGAAGAGTTAACTGAATACTTAGTGCTTTCTCTAACTGAATTCTCAAAATAATACTATAAGGTAAGCATCGTTTCCTAATTTTTTTCTGATGAATAAATTATGTACCCGATTATCCACTCAACAGGAATACTCTGACCTACTGTGTAAAAATTGTACCGGGATTCTATTTCAAATCTACAAAGGAACTCATTGTATAGTAAGAACCATGAAGAAAATTAAAGCCCCCCTTTTAGATCAAATATTTGGAAAAAAAATCTCAAAAGGTAGGGACAATGTTGAATTAAGAGTAAGAAGAAATTTCTGGTTGTGAAGAAGTCAGGATATCTTTATGAAGAGATAACAACACGTTCAGAAGTATAAAAATGCCTGC
Source organism: Montemys delectorum (assembly GCA_019843815.1). NCBI lineage: Eukaryota > Metazoa > Chordata > Mammalia > Rodentia > Muridae > Montemys > Montemys delectorum. The sequence continues at coordinate 16,929 of JADRCD010214774.1, read as the reverse complement.
TGCTGCAGAAAGTATGTGTAAGTGATAGAAAGGCATATCACTCCAGTCTGGCTGGAGGAGCTGGACTGGGGTAGCTGGGGTGGGAGCTGGAGACAGGGCCTCAGCAGATAGGGAAGGTGGCTGCTCCCCCAGGACAGCACAGATGCATAGAGACAGATAGGGACTTTTAGTAATGACGATTATGAATTTGATCTAATTTATGTTAGAAAATATATATCAACTCACTGCCTTTCACTTGTTTTATTTATTTATTTATTTTTTGTTGTTGTTGTTTTGTTTTTGAGACAGTTTCTTTGTGCAGCCCTGGCTGTCCTGTTACTTGCTCTGTAAACCAGACTGGCCTCAAACTAAGAGATCCACCTGCCTCTGCCTCCTGAGTGTTGGGATTAAAGACGTGTGCCACCACCACCAGGTATAACTCGCTGTCTTATAAATATTAGTCAAGTGTGTTTTATTAGTTTGGGGTAGTAGAGATTGAACTTGGGGCCTCAGACTTGCTAGGCAAGCAAATCTACCATTGTAGATGAACATAGCTCATGTTCCCCTATTTGTGGTGCTGGGACTTGAGCGCATGGCCTTGAACATACACACTGGCAAACAATAGCTCTGAGCTACTTCCTTAATTCCCAAGTATAAGGAGCATCTTAGAGAAAACTTGAATTTCCTTCCTTCTACTAGAAGATTCCTTCATAGGTTCTTGACATAGATTAGGAATGCAATAAGTCAGTCTAGTATAGAAAACACATTGTAACTAAAAATTGCAAAGAGCAGATTTCATTGATGAGACAGATCACTAAAATATTGACAGACCAAGAAGAGGAAGGGGCTTGGGTCTTTTAGTGACTGGGATGAAGTGCAGGAGAGAGTGTCCTTGCTTCTATAGTTTTGGGGGTAGCTGTTGCTTGTAGGTGTGGATGCAATCAAATGGTGCCACATTGATTAGTACATAAAAAAGGAAGTAAAGACAAGGGCTGAGAGAAGCGTAGGCAATAAGCAGCATGGGGCATCTCAAGATATGGTGGATTCTGGTAGCAGGAGATTAGAATTTGAAAATGAGCAGGAGCCTTGGACTGGAAAACTTCTACAGTCTTAACACATCTCTTAGAGATCCAGGATAGGTGAGCATGAAGGGATGGCAGGAGTTGGATGCAACCTCAGAAGCTTCATGTGGTCACCATGGTGATGTTCGTGCCATCTGTTGAGGGGCACAATGGAAAGAGAAGCCGCCAGCCTTCTCTTTCCCCATCTCCTAGAAGTATTTTCCTCTCATTCTGACTCTCCTACTATAGAGCCCTTGTTTGGATTGCCTTCTTCTTCAACAATACCCATGTTCACATCTTCTTTTCTTTCTGGTTGTCAAGGTGATTGGAGGAAGAAGGGTACAAAGGTTCAGTTCTGTTTCCAACCAGAGCTTTCATGGTACATGATATTCAGGTGGGCTCAGTGAGTATTTGAGGAAGGAACTGTTCCTCACCTTCCTTTGGCTTCTGGCAGATGATTTGTCCATTATCAGATATTCTATACTTTTCACATCCTGAGGTCAGGAGCCAAAGAGATGGTTGAAGGGTTAAGAGCACTTACTGCCCTTGAAGAGGACCTGAGTTTGGTTCCCAACATTCATGTTGGGTGGCTCACAGTGTTCATTACTCCATCTCCAAAGAATCTGGCCTTCTTTTTTGGCTTCTGAGGGCACCTTTGTGTACATGTACACATAATTAAAAATAAAGCAAATCTTAGGAAAAAAAAAAAAAACCCGAGAGCAGACCCTAGCCTATATATCAATGGCCCAACAGAAGCAGCAAAAGACAGACGAAAGTTGTTAACAGGTCTGTTTTGACTACTCTTCCTGCTTCACATCTGTTTTAGGGTTTCCTTATTATTATTATTATTATTATTATTATTATTATTATTATTATTATTAAATTTACTTTTATTTGTTTTTTTATTTATTTACATTTCAAATGTTATTCCCTTTCCTGGTTTCCCCTTCACAAGCCCCCTATCTCCTTCCCCTACTTCTATGAGGGTGTTCCCCCACCCACCTACCCACTCCCACTTCAGCACCCTGGCACTCCCCTACACTGGGGCAGCCTTCACAGGACTGTGGGCCTCCCCTCCTTCTCTTACATGTCCAGCTGGAGCCATGGGTCCCTCCATGTATACTCTTTGGTTGATGGTTTAGTCTCTGGGAGCTCTGGGTGGCCTGGTTGGTTAATATTTGCAATAAAATGCCATAACTAAAAGGTAGGCAGGGAAGGACTTGTTTGGCTTACACTTCATTAATGCAGGAAGACAGGACCAGAACGCAAACACGGCAGGAACCTGGAGTCAGGAGCTGATGCAGAGGCCATGGAGGGATTCTGCTTACTGACTTGCTCCTCATGGCTTTCTCAGCTTACTTTCTTATAGAACCTAGAACCAACAGCCCGGGGGAGGGGGGCGCATCACATACAAAGGGCTAGGCCATTCCATACGAATTACTAATTAAGAAAATGTTCTATAGCAGTGGTTCTTAACCTGCGGATCACGACCTCATTAGGGATCAAACAACCCTTTCACAGGAGTCTCCTAAGACCACCAGAAAAACACAGATATTTACATTATAATTTATAACAGTAGCAAAATTAAAGTTATGAAGTAGCAATGAAAACAATTTAATGGATGGGGGGGCGGGTCACCACATCACAAGGAACTATAGGGAAGGACTTCACCATTGGGAAGGTTGAAAACCACTGCTTCAAAGGCTTGTCTAAGGCCTGATCCTAGGAAGGCATTTTTTTTTTTCAAATGAGGTTCCCTCCCTTCAGATGACTTTAGCTTCTAGGTGACATAAAACCAGCCAGCACAGCATCTCTCAACTGATGAGATTCTGTGGGTTCCTAAATATTTAAATAGCTAACAGGTTTGAAAAAGAAGTTCTTACAAATGAAAAGACACAGTTGCTAGTCTTTGCTTTTGGCTTATCAGTATTTGCTTGGAAAGATCTTAACTTTTGGGAAATAAACCTAAGAATTAGTCAAGGGTCCAATGTGAAACTAGAGATGGTGGTTTGGGGGTTTGTAATGAGAGTTTTGTGTATTTCCTTTTGCCTACTGTATATCACTTTCTGAGGGATTTGCATGCATCTTTATCTGTATCTCTGGGGCTTAAGAATGTTGTTGAGAAAGGCATTCAGGTCTTGTATGTTGAATGGCTGGTTGGATAGATAAAAATAAAGCAAGTACCACAAATTTGACTTTCAGGAGCCTCTTGTCAGGATCCTTGATTACCTATGGGAACAACAACAACAACAACAAAACAACAACAACAACAACGACAACAAAAAGCCTTACAAAGATGAAACAGTAATGAGATCTATGAGAAAAAGCCTAGAGTCTACTCAATGGCATTTTTATAAACATTTATGGAAGGGTTGAGGATACAGCTCAGTTGGCAGAGCACTTGCCTATCATGCATGAAGACCTAGGTTGCCACTCCAACATAGCATAAAACCAGATATGATGGCAAATGTCTATGCCATGGAGGTGGAGGTGAGAGGATCAGAAATATAAGGTGTCATTCTCTGCTTTGTAGTGGATTCAAGGCTGGGATAGAGACCCTGTCAGCAAATAAAATAAGCAAACAACATTTCATAGAAACCCAAAACCATGCCTTTGGTGTGCAATGTTCTCAAGAAATAGCAGAGTCAATACAGAATTCCATGGCATATACAGAACTTACAAAATGTACATTGTCCACAGAGGGTGGTGAGACAGATCACCCCACCTGCTGATAAGTGTGTGTGTGGGGATCATTTTTAATCATGTGGACAGCTCTGGTCCAAATTCTTTATTTCACTGAAGCTTTTGACAATTCAGTTAAATTTCAACTACATTTTATTTGACTGAACTATTCCCTGATAACTTAAGAGGATCAGGGTTGTCAGCCCTCTCAGGCTTTGCTGATAATAGCATGGAACTGAGTTAGTTTTCAAAACCAGGGCAAAGGGAAACCTCAATGTCTTGAGCAAGAACAGCAAGGCTGATTCAAAGAGGGAAGCAAACCTTTATTTACAGAGATGTACAGCCTTGGCTGGAACAGCCAGAATTCAATGATGAACTTCATCCTACATGACATAGCTCACCAATTTTCACTTATGCCCACAGGAACGGCCAGGATGTGATGACTACCTTTATTGTCCAGTATTACCTAGACTAAGCATCCATTTGGCAGATGAGACGCTGACAATTACCCCGTCTTATCAGAGAGAATCTGCTTTGAGGGAAAGTATGCTTATGCTGCCTGAGTTCACCCCCTTGTGAGGCCGCAGAGAAGACTGGCCTTCTGAGAGCCATCCCCAGAGGCCTCTACTCCCTAACACGCCTGCATCTCACAGCTTCATCCTAGACGGAGGGCAACTGTTTGAATAAGGACACTTACCTGGGATTTGGAGATTTCCCTTTCGTCTTAGTTTAGAGTTATCATTGCTGTGATGAAACACCATGACCAAAAGCAACCTGGGGAGGACAAGGTTTATTTGGCTTACATTTCCACACTGTAGTCCATCACCGAAAGAAGTCAGGATAGGAACTCAAACAGGGCCAGAGCCTGGAGGCAGGAGCTGCACTAGGCATCACATGTCTATTCCATGACCATCATAGAGTAGACTGCTGAAGTCTGCTAGTCTTGCCAGTGAAGGAAGAACTACGCACAGAGAGTTAGATCTATGTGTAATGTTAATGTGACCACAGCACTCTATATGAGGGTATGGGACTCTCACCCAGGACTCCAGCTTTACACCCTTCTACTTCTTACAAGCTGCATGTGATCTTGGAGACACTAGAGTATACATACAGGAAGTAGAAGGTAACTAAAAGGGAGGCCTTGTAGCGCAGTTTTCATGAAGTCATTATCAGGGATGGGGTGAGACTGTGGTGATGCAATTGTCTGGAAGTCACCCAAGTGTGGTCCCTCACCTATGCCCTGTAAATAATCCCAATAAACTCACTTGGTCACCAACCTGGACTTCACTGGAAGCTTTACTCCGGCCTATTGTTGGTGCTTTATCTGGGGTGAAGAGACATTTGTTCACATCTCCCAAAGAAAAAGTGAGTTCAGCAGGCACATTGTTGAATTGTAAATACTAAGCCTGGAAGCTTTGAAGCCTTTCTTGTTAGATCTATGCAGTCTCTGAGATGACTCTTTCTCTTAAAATTTCTAAAGGCTCCAAGAGAATGTCCTCACTCTGGGCACATTGAATGCTGTGCCCATCTTCCATGTGTGCACTGAGTTATGAAACTAAGTTCGTTTTTGACATTTTTTTTTTAGTATTATTACCATTCTGATATTACATAGTAGGGGGAACAAGTGTCAAGTAGGGGGCTACAAGCTTGCATGTAGATGTCATAGAATGACCTTAAGATTGGTTCTTTCTTTCCTCATTTATGTAGGTTCTAGGAATTGAACTCAGGCTGTGAGTCTTGTGAAACAGGAGTTTTCCCCTTCTGAGCCATTGAGTCAACCTGTCTTTGATATTTTTAAGAATGGCACACGAACACATTTGCTGGTCAGAACACTTGCCCAGAGATAGCGCTTCCACTGAAGAACGGATACCAATTTCTCCTGTATTTTTAAGAACAGTAAACCTTGTATCCAAGTAGCTTCCATAAAACTCTATCTCCAAATATCTTCACAAATTTCTCTCTTTTCTCCTTAAAACTTTCTGCTTTCCTGCATGTCAAGACAGGTCAATAGTGCATGCCCAGTGAGTGGCCTGAGTTCAGTTCTCATGTAAAAAGTAAAACCACATGCAGCAGTGCACATCTGCAATCCCAGAATGCCTCTGGTGAGATGGGAAGCAGGACAGGAAAGTCATCTGGAGCTTCTGAGTCAGCCAGCCTAGAGAATGCAGTGTAGCAAGAGAAGCAGCAAGAGAGACTGCCTCAAGAGCGAGGTTTCCATTGATAGAACCAACTCCTAAAAGTTGCCTTCTGACCTCTGCACAGGTATGTGACACTACGCAACACACATATACTCCAATAATAAATACAATCTTAAATGTAAAATAAGATCTTGCCTTGCCCCTTCCTCAAACATGCACATCATTTACGGTGGCAGAGGAATCCATTGCATCACTCTGCTCTTCCCAAATATTGTTTTTTAGAGCCTCTTTCCGATTATTTAGGTTGATATAAATATTTATTGAGGAATAGATGAATGAACATAAGGGACCATGTAAAAGGTAAAATTGCGCCCAGTGGTGGATATCTGCAATCGGCTTCTGTATTGCCTTGGAAACCCCTGTACTACATGTCACTCCTTCCCTGATTTGCTGTTAACTCTTGTTGGTCCAGACTGAGCAAAGGAAGCTCAGGGAGCACAGACTCCTTATTCCCAGAACTGTGTCCAAGTCCATGTGATGGCTTCCCAGCCATCAAATCTCACTGAGCTGGTGCTCTAAAAGTACTGTGGGCCCTGGTTGGCTTCCAACACTGAGGCTCTAAGGCATAAAGTGCTTTTTGACATTGACTCTGCCTTCATGCAGAAGTGACACAAAACTCCTCCCTACTGTTTCCAGCATGTCACCCTTTCCTATGACCCTAATGAGCAAATGAGGGGTGTCACAGTCACAGAAAGGGATTTAAATCCACCGTAGAAGGGAAATGAAAACCAACAGATACAAGTCAGCAAGTCTCTTCTGAACTTCATCAGAAAGCATGACCAAGCCCTTTCAGGGATTGCTCTGCAGAAGAGGTTGGAGGTCTGCTGGAGAGATGCCATGAGCATCTTGAGATCTCTCTAGGGAGCTTTCTCCCCTTTCCTTGGGGCTCACTTACCCTGCAGGTTGATCTCTGTTTTCTCCATCCAAGTCTCCATCAGCACTCTGATTTAGGAGACTTCCCTACTGCTCACGTGAGCATATCAAGACTGCCTCTTGTTGGACTCAAGCTGCCGTAGCTTCAGTGACTCTTGAGAAGGATCTCCATTGTCTACCCTCACCTGCATTTCCATTCTCCTTCATAGACATATGAAATAGGCATCATAAAAAATTGAAAAGTGGGGGGCTGGCAAGATGGCTCAGCATGTAAGAGCACACTGACTGCTCTTCCAAAGGTCCTGAGTTCAAATCCCAGCAACCACATGGTGGCTCACAACCACCCTTAATGAGATCTGACACCCTCTTCTGGTGTGTCTGAAGACAGCTACAGTGTACTTATGTATAATAATAAATAAATATTTTTTAAAAAAAATTGAAAAGTGAAGGATTGCAGCTGCATTTATGCATCATAGATTCCTGGATATATAATCCTGGGGGCGAATTTCTCTCCTTCGCTGTCATTTTCCCATTTATAGAATAAGCAAGCTGTTGCGGTTTGACCTTTTGCTATGTTGTGTAATACTAAATACTGGCCCTGGTTGTCCCCAGGGATGAGGAGATTCTCACATAGACCCAAATGATGCTATGTAGCCTTGCCTCCCAATTTATCCCTGATTGGTAAATAAAGATGCCTACTGCCTATAGCTGGGCAGAAGAGAGATAGGTGAGATTTTCATTCCTGGACTTGGGAGTCTGAGGCAGAAGACCATAAGGAGAGAGGTAGGTGGAGAGAGGGGAAGATGTCATGGGGTAGGAGAGTCATGAAAAGATGGCCAGGAGGGCTGACCACCTGGAGTTGAGAGCGGCCCAGATGGAACATAGCAAGTCCTATTGAAGGGTTATTGGCAGGAAATTTGGCATAAAAGCATGGAGGGTAGATATCTGCCCAGCTCTGGTGCTGATTAAGGCTTACGACAAATATAAAAGTTTTGTGTCTTTTATCTGGGAACTGAATGATCAAAGGTAGGGTAGAAACCCTCAATGGAGATTAAATATTTACTATAACAGCAAGCTTCTTATCTACTCATATAACAAATATTTATCAAGCATCTAACTAGAAGTTTGCAGAGTAGTAATCCTCTCGAGGATCAACCCTGGCTGCTTGCTGTCTTAGGTCTTTGGGAACATGGATGGAGATCAAGCGTCAATATCGTCGTAAGGATCAAGACCTGGGGTCCTAGATGCTAAAAAGCAGTTTCTTTCTCCTAGGGTTGCTGTGCAAAAGTTGAAAATATAGAACAGGGAGCTTGGAGAGTGGCTAACTCATTTAGCTTTTCATAAATCTGGTACCTTAATGCTGAAATGCGGGCTAAACATAGAAATCAAGTAGCCCAAACTTGCCTTCATGGATGATATAAGCGACCAAAGACCTTAAAAACCTCAGTCTTAAAGTTCCAGTGTTACTTGTATTCAAAGCTGGTATTTGAATTCTGGGGTCTTGTCTCCCATCCCAAACCCGTTTCCTATTCCGTTCCCAAACCCGTGACACACTTGGAGTCACTTTCTAATACATCTCTCTCTCCTCATCATCCATTCTGAGGCAATGCCAGTCTTACTCCTAAACCAGCAGAGAAAGGGGTTTCAGTTTTCCTGCATCGTCCTTGCCAATAGTTGCAGTTGTCCCATCTTTTAAAATATAGCATCCACAGAATATTTACACAATGCCTTTCTGAAGTTTTGATTCATATTTCTACAAAGTCTACTGATGCTGTTCATGTTTGTGTGTGTTTACTGGTCATTTGTGGATCTTCTATGGGGAAAAGTTTACTCAAACTCTTTCCTTGATTCTAATTTTGTTTTGTTTTTAATTTTGAGTGAGTTGTCAAGAGGCCTTCCTGTATTCTAGATAGAGTTTTGTTTTATCACAAACATGATTTGTAGATTTTTCATTCATTTTACAAGTTGTCTTTTCATAATCTCAGTGGTACCATTTTGAGTATAAAAGATTTAATTTCTGTTAAGTCACCAATGTTTTCAGTGTTTGTATATCTTTGGTATTAGTTCAGAAACTACTGCCTAAATCAGTATTCTTATTTTAAAAATGTATTACAGACATTTTTATTCCTGTAATTTTTAGTGTGTGTGTGTGTGTGTGTGTGTGTGTGTGTGTGTGTGAGAATGGCTCAGTTGTGGAGGTCAGAGGACAACTTGCAGGAATTGGTTTTCCCTTCCATTATGTGGCTCTGGAGTTCAAACTCAGGCACCAGCCTTGGTGGCAAGCACCTCTGCCATCTTGCCAATCCTGGATCATCAACTTTAAAGGATACATTCTTCCACTGGTTTTAAATGTCTGTCTTTCTAGTTATTTACTATTTCCTTCTTTGTTTCCCTCCCTTCCTTCAGGTGCCTCTTTTTTTTCTTTTGGATTGACTACACATTTCATTTCCTTTTTATCTACTCTGCTTGTAAATCATCTATGAGTCTTCATTAATCTTATGATTGCCTTAGAGTTTAGAGTGCACATCTTAACTTATCACATACTACCTTTGAATCGTAGTGTACTTCACATGCGTGGCATAAAAGCTTTGAAGCTGTACACGTCCACTTCTTCCTTTTAGACCTTGATGAAACTGTGTCACACATTACCCTTATGTATATACTGCACTGTGATTAAGTTAAAATGGCTAATCATCTTTTAAAGATATTTAAATAATAATTAAAATCTTATCCCATACTTGCCATTTCCTCTGCTGCTCCCTCCCTTGTATGAGGTCAGATTCCCACTTGGCATCATTTTTCTTGTTAAAGGACTCACTCTTTGTTCCTCAAACCATTCTATTCATTGGAAATGGAAGTAATGCTACCAACCTCAGCCTATAAAGTCAAACTCACCCTCCGATGCCAACACTCAGTAACAACAAAGCAAAAGAACAAAACCTGTGGATCAATTTCCTTGATGGATACAGATGAAAAAGTCCCTAATAAAATATTTGCAAACTTAATTCAACAATTTGTAAAAGACAGCACACCCTGGAAAAATTTACTTCTTCCCAGGAATACCAACATGATTCAACAAGGCAAATCAATCAACATACTTGTATTCCTTACTTATATACTTAATTGCATCATTTACATACTATATGTATTATGTAAGAATTAAAGGAGAGATTACATGCTCATCTCAATACATTCAGAAAAGGTCTTTGATGGAAGTCTATTCTATGATCCAATCCTGGAAGACACTAAAATCCTGGAATACACAAAGATTGTATTTCAGTATAACAAAGGCTATAGATATCAACTCTGAATAGCCAACATTATAACTGAGTAAAGGACAAAATTGAGAGACTTTTCTCTTAAGAATGGACAAGGACCTTGGGATATGTCTTACCTCCTGTGTTGAAGAAATGTGTCTGCTCTTGCAGAATGTGCTTTTGTATCAGGAACATGTGTACTAGGTCTTGTTCCTGTCCACAAGCTGAGCCCTGTGTATACAATCTAGACTGTTTTCTTAGGTTCTGCACTTCTATATTCTATTTTTGCAAGATAATAATATATTTGCAAGATGACTAACTTGGTCTTTGTCTAAGTCCAGCACATGCACAGGAAGCTCACAGAGATGATAATGTAAATTTTTTAGCATAAGGTTTACTTTAATAATATATTTTTAAAAATTGATTTAAGTTTTATTGCATTATGATGAGAAAATACACATGACTTTTTTATTAGATATTTTCTTTATTTACATGTAAATTTTTCCTTTCCCAGGTTCCCCTCCAAAAAACAAACAAACAAACAAACAAGAACAAACCCCTGTTGCCTCCCCCTTCCCCATGCCTGCCACCCCACCCTCTCACACTTATTGGCCCTGGCATTCCCCGATACTGGGGCACAAAACCTTCACAAGGCCGAGGTCCTTTCCTCCTATTGATGAATTTGCAATCCTCTACTATACACATGCTGCCAAAACATTCAGTCCCACCATGTTTAGTCCTTGGTTGGTGGTTGGGTCCTTGGGAGCTCTGAGCATACTAGTTAGTTCATATTATTGTCCGTCCTAAGTGACTGCAAACCCTTCAGCTCCATAGATCCTTTCTCTAACTACTTCATTGGGGACCGTGTACTCAGTTCAATGAATGGCTGTGAGCCTCTACATCTAATACACATGATTTTAATTTGTCTAAAATTGTTAACATTTAAAAACATTTTAAGTAAATAGAATTACATCACATTCTTGTTTCCCTTTTGTACTCTAACTCCTCCCAGAGATTCCCCCTTCAATACCTGAAATATCTTTTTTGTCATATTCTTTAAAATTTATAAAATATTATAACAATAAAATGGGTATTATAAAAGTCGTTTGATATAAAACAACAATCAGTTTAACAGTCTTATGTAGATGTTTGTCTACAGCAATACTGAAAATATATATGTTTTTCTCGATGTAAATTTTAAATAACTCCAAACATATTAACTGTATATTTCACATTAATACATCACTACTAGTATTTTCTTAAATGAGCATAAATATATAAAGTCTTTTTGTTTGTTTGTTTGTTTGTTTGTTTGTTTTGTATTTAGTAGACCTTAAAATCTTGACTCTTACTGTGGTACAAGCCCCAAATAAGAACAATTTTTAGACATTGGAGTTCATTGTAATAAGGTTGTACTTCAATGCCCCTCACATCACCAAAGGATTTTACCTCCATCATAGCTAAGCTGAGAGTTGACAGTTCTGCTGTGCCAAGGAATGAATTATAGGCACGATTTTTGGATACAGACTTCCTACTGTGGTCAAAGCTATTTGACTTGAATGAGTGACTTTATTCTCAGCCCACAGAGAACAGGTTACATTCATTTAAGAAATGGTGTAGATATTAAGATGGTCTATTTATGAAGTCATTCACCAACTATTTCAATGAACATTGGTTCTACTTGGAGGGTGGCACAGACATTACGTGAGGGTAAGAATCTCGTTCATTGGCTGGATAATTTGGAAAAGCATTCATCTCAAAGAAAGAGTAACTTATAAAGTCCTCTTCTTCAAACTTGAGACAAGAGCTAGAAATGTCAAGCAAAGCATTCAGTCTCACTCTTTGTTGTTCTCTTACAAACCACCTCCCAATTTAATTGTCTACATTTCTTTTGGGTATATAACTACTTTTGAAATATGTAAGCTGTTCTGAAAACCATAGTATTGTGTAAAAACATGAAATAAATAATACTACTAACAGAGAGGATGAGATAGGAGAAGGAATATTTCAAGACCATTATGTTGTACACAGCAAGACACTGTCATGTACAAACAAGCTAAAAGTGTATATGGATTGTACAATATGGGACCTATTTTTCCCATTACCAAATTAGAGAGACCACTGAATGACAGTCAACAAATTTCTAATTCCCCATATTTTTGGATTTCAATTAGGATATGTTGGTAATATTAATTTTCATATTAAGATATTAAGAAAAAGTAATTGTTACTTCTTGTTGTTTTTGTTGTAAGAGGTGGAATTAGGTTTGTGTGGGTTTGTTGAAGGATTACTTTCTTGTTTCTTCTAGGGTGTAGTTTTGCTCCTTATGTTGGTGTTTTCCATCTATTATCCTTTGTAGGGCTGGATTTGTGGAAAGGTATTGTGTAAATTTTGTTTTGTCATGGAATATCTTGATTTCTTCAAAACTTTTGCTGGGTATAGTAGCCTGGGCTGGCATTTGTGTTCTCTTAGGGTCTGTATGACATCTGCCCAGGATCTTCTTGCTTTCATAGTCTGTGGTGAGAAGTCTGGTGTAATTCTGATAGGCCTGTCTTTATATGTTACTTGACCTTTTTCCTTTACTGCTTTTAAAATTCTTTGTTTAGTGCATTTGGTGTTTTAATTATTATGTGATGGGAGGAATTTCTTTTCTGGTCCAGTCTATTTGGAGTTCTGTAAGCTTCTTGTATGTTCATGGGCATCTCTTTCTTTAGGTTAGGGAAGTTTTCTTCTATAATTGTGTTAAAGATATTTACTGGTCCATTACCTTGGGAGTCTTCACTCTCTTCTATACCTATTATCCTTAGGTTCGGTCTTCTCATTGCGTCCTAGATTTCCTGAATGTTTTGGGTTAGGAGCTTTTTGCTTTTAGCATTTTCTTTGACTGTTATGTCAGTGTTTTCTATGGTGTCTTCTGCCCCTTCTATCTCTTGTATTCTGTTGGTGATGCTTGCATCTATGACTCCTGATTTCTTTCCTAGGTTTTGTGTCTCCAGGGTTGTCTCTCTTTCTGATTTCCTTATTGTTTCTATTTCCATTTTTAGATTCCAGATGGTTTTGTTCATTTCCTTCACCTATTGTGTTCTCCTGTAGTTCTTTAAGGGATTTTTGTGTTTTATCTTGAAGGGCTTCTAGCTGTTTACCTGTGTTCTCCTGTATTTCTTTGAGGGTGCTATTTATGTCCATCTTAAAGTCCTGTATCATTATCACAAGAAGTGATTTTATATCTGAATCTTGCTTTTCCAGTGTGATGGTGTGTCTAGGACTTGCTATGGTGGGAGAATTGGGTTCTGATGATGTCAAGTAACCTTGGTTTGTGTTGTTTATTTTCTTACACTTGCCTCCTGCCATCTGGTTATCTTTAGTACTACCTGCCCTTGCTAAATCTGACTGGAGCCTGTCCTTCCTGTGATCCTGGTTGTGTCAGAACCCCTCAGAGTCACCTTGTCTCTGCGATCCTGTGCTCCTGGGCTTGTTAGGTCACTTGGGAGTGGAGCTTCCTCTGGGTGTTGTGGGGCTGGCTGTGGAGCTTGCACCCAAGGTCTGTTCAGGGCACTGGCCAGCCCAGACAGTGATAATGTAAATCTTAAGGGAGAAGGTTAAATACATAGGGGGCTAAAATTAAACCTGTATTTAAAAAAATTGACGAAATCTATTAGACAACAAGTTGATGTGTGTATTGCTAAAATTTTGAGGGTTTTCAGATTTCTCTAGTTACATTTACTGAAACCATAACATTTCCAGGCTATTTGTTCATTCATTTGTAATCAGCCCTTTGTACTTCATGGTATGTTCTTGTCATTAGTATTAACTCCTGGGATACTACTGGCTTTGTGTGTCTTTCCCTTTGAGACAACAGTATATGTGGTAGAGTACAATTTGTTGGATTTTTGTTCGTGTATTTATTTGATTCCAGTTTGCTTTATTTTAATTGTTGATATTTAAGTTGTCAAATACTAGATATGCTTTATTTATAATATATTTCAGGTTAGAATTATATTTATTATATGTGGATATAAATATAGATTTGGTGTTTTACCAGAAAGAGAGAAAGAGAGAGAGAGAAAGAGAGAGAGAGAGAGAGAGAGAGAGAGAGAGAGAGAGAGATTCATTTTCTGCATTCTTTCTTATTGTGTTCAGTGCAGGGATTCTTAACTAGAGCAGTAAGTCTAATGGAAGAACCAAGGGAGCGGGGCACTGGCTCTGTATGTAAAGTTCTTGCCACCCTAAGCATGAGGACCCAAGTTCAATCTGTGCCATTCACATGAAAGCTGGGCACACTGGCACATGCCTTGAATCCTAGCACCAAGGACTCAAAAGAATCCCTGGCTTCCTGCTTGGCCAGTTTATCAGATCAGCAAGTTCCAGGTTCAGCAAGACACCCTGTCTCTAAAAGTAAGCTGGAGAATGACAAGAGGACACTTGACTTTGACCTTTGGCATCCAATTGCATGCACACACGGGCACATACACCAGCATACGTGTATAAGCCATACACACATAAATATGTATGCATACACAATATAGAGCTGGGGATATGGCTCAGTGGTTAAGAACTTGCTGCTCTTTCAGAGGATACATGTTCAATTCCTAGCTCCAACACAGCAGCTTACAATTCCAGTTCTAGGGAATTTGACACCCTCTTCTGACCTCTACATGTACACATTCAGACATGCAGACAAAACACTCATACACACAAATAAAAAATTAAAACAAAGAAATACAAAGAAGATACAAGGCCAGGCTTGGTAGTAAAAGCCTAATTCTAGAACTTGGGAGGCTGACACAGGAGGACCATGAGTTCAAGGCCAGCCTGTGCTATGTAGTGAGACTCTATCTTTAAAACCAACCAACTTCTAAAAGGGATACAAACAGGAAAGTAATAAGTCAGATTGTCCATATTTGAAGGAAATGTGGTCTTACACCTAAAAGACTCTAAAGGTTCCACCAGAAAATTCTCAGATACCACTAACTCATTCAATAAAGAAGCACAGTGCAGAATCAACATGAAAACAACAGCTGTTGGGGAAAATAACTCCAGTCACAATAGCCCCAGACAACAATTCAACCCTGGGTGTAACTGTAACCAAAGGAGGTGAAAGACCTTCACAGTGGAAGCCATAAAACTCATAGACCAACAGAGCTGAAAGAGAACCAGAGATTAACCCCCATAGCTATAGTCACCTGATTCTCAGCAAAAATGTAAAAAACACTAGGGGAAGGATGGCCTCTTCAGCAAGAGGTGCTGGAAATCCATGTCCTTTCTTTTTTTTTTTTTTTTTTTTTTTTTTTTTTGGGGAGGAAAGGATTTATTTAGCTTACTTCCACGTTGCTGTTTATCACCAAAGGAAGTCAGGACTGGAACTCAAACAGGTCAGGAAGCAGGAGCTGATGAAGAGGCCATGGAAGGATGTTCCTTACTGGCTTGCTCAGCCTGTTCTCTTATAAAACCCAAGACTAGCAGCCCAGAGATGGTACCACCCACAAGGGGCCCTCTCCCCCTTGATCACTAATTGAGAAAATGCCCCACAGCTGGATCTCATGGAGGCACTTCCCCAACTGAAGCCCCTTTCTCTGTGATAACTCCATCTTGTGTCAAGTTGACACAAAACCAGCCAGTACAATCAGCTAAAGGACATTTAGTTTGTTTTTGTGTCCTAGCCATTGTGACCAGGGCAGCAATGACAAGGCTGAGCAAGTTATCTCTGGGAAGGATAGCTGAGTCAGTCATGTTGTAGATTTAGTTTTAGCTTTTTGAGAAATCTCTACTAATTCCTAGAGTGGCTGAAACAGTTTTCAATCTCTCCTATAGTGAATGAAGAATCCCTTTTCCCTACAACCTTCCCAGCAATTATTCAGTTGTTGATCTTAGCTTTTGACTGTTGGCTCTGTGATTGTTTTTTTTTTTTTTTTTTTTTTTTTTTT
>JADRCD010214773.1:2305-21972 GCA_019843815.1 Montemys delectorum | reverse complement strand
TCATGGTCATACTGAAAAGATCCCCAAGTCACAAAAGAGATAGAAAGAAGTTGTTTTTAAAGGTAGGGGCCACCATGCGCCCAGCAGCACTGGTGTGAGGTAGAGCCACTAAAGAAGCTTTCGTGCTGCTTCAACCATGCCTACTGTGCACCAGTTCTGGTTCTGATGCCTTGCAAGTACCCAGGTACTTAGTCTCCACAATAGCACGACTAACCAGCATTATCTGCTACTCCTTTTTATGGAAGAGAATTCCTCGGCTCAGAGAGAGGCTGCATGACCAACCAGCTTAGCATCTCAGAGCTCAAAGGTTGTTGTGTTACACACATATGATGGAGAAACGCCAGCTGCAGAGCTCAGAGTAGAGATGGTGCTGCCCCTCTGCTTCGTTGAATCCCCTGTGGGACTTTTCCTGGTTACTAGAGTGTGCGCGCAGAAACCTGGAAGCTATTGGGATGTTCTGGCCAAATTTGTGCTCTTGGTGCAGATTGCATTTGTCTGTCTGTCTGTCTGTCCATCCGTCTGTCCATCCGTCTGTCCGTCTGTCTGTCTGTCTGTCTGTTTAAAGAGAGCTTTTAAAATGTCAGGAACTGAGAGGTCCAAGAAGTAGCCCAACAGGTAGGAGCACTTGCTGCTCTTGCAGAGGATCAGAGAGTTCAGTTTCCAGAACCCCACATTAGGTGCCTCACAACAGTCTGTAACTATAGCTGCATTGAGTCCAACATCTTCTAGCTTCCATGTGTATGCACGCGCGCGCGCGTGCGCGCGCGCACACACACACACACACACACACACACAGAGAGAGAGAGAGAGAGACAGAGACAGAGACAGAGACAGAGACAGAGACACACACACAAACACACAATAAATCTTTTTTAAAAGTTAGGAAGCATTGCGCTCTGGCTGCTTACCCTTGCCACTGAGCAGACCCAGAGGAAATCACTCAGACTTGTACGGCTACCCCCCCCCCCCAGCATCTCACCTCGCCCCCACGCCCACAGAAGGCAGACACTCTCATTATTCCTGTTTCGGAAAGAGCTGGTACCTCAGGGTTCCGGAGAAAGAACACTCAGCTTGCCTTTGCTCCCATGAACAATTGAGCAGAAGGAAGCAGGACATTTAAGCCTGGACTTCCCCACAGGAAACTCCTGCCTCCTGCTTCCCTTCTCCATGGCCCTGGTAGAGTTCCAGGTGAGCTAGAGCCCTCACGATAAGCAGACTTCAAGGAGGGCCAGCAAAGTCAGATGGATTCAAAAACATTTTTTTAACCTTTTGCATTTAAAAATACTCTTTAAAATTATTTTTATTATTTTATGTGTGTGGTTGTTTTGTCTACACATGTGTCTATGTACCTTGGGTGTGCCTGGTGCCTTAGGAGGGCATTGGGTCCCCAGGATCTGGAGTTACCAATGGTTGTGAGGCACCATGTAGGTTCTAGGACTCAAACTTAGGTCCTCTGGAAAAGCAGCCAGTGGTCTTAACCACTGAGCCATCTCTCCAGCCTCATCATGTTACAGTTAGAATAGAAATTGTTTTTTAAATCTCCCATTCATCGCTGAAGGGTCATATTACCTCAAATATTTATTGGTTCTTAAATACCTGGGTGCACTTGAGTCACTTTAGCTCTTCCCTGAACCCCACCCCCTACAGACGGAACTCTACCTTATGTGGGAGTTGGACTATTAATAGCATTAATGCTTTTGAACAGGGTTTTAGTATATAGCCCAGACTGGCCTTGAACTCTCAATTATCCTGCCTAAGCCTTCCACATACTGGAATTAAAAGTGTGTGTCACTTCTTTATTTAAATGTCATTTCTGTGTGAGGATACGTAGCACTATGGTGACAACCTGATCTTGAATTTAGCATTCACTACTAGCTTTTAATTGGTTACGTGCATGGAAATGTACCAGACCAAAATTTTAATTCCCTAAGACATTATTTACAGCTGGAGCCATAATGAACACATATACAACCATTTAGGGTGCATGCACAGGTCAATGGACAAGGCAGATAGAAGTGTCTGGAAGTTTGGAGAGAAGGCGTCCAGGTGAGTAGGAGAGGTGGGATCTGAGTTGGCTGGAGATGGGAAAGGTTTACAACTGCAGACAGGCGAGGCAGAGAACTCCAGGCTCTGTGTTTTACATTGTCCACAACCTTAGTCTGCTCTTTACTCTTCAGTAAATAGAGAGTACTGTGTGTCTCCTGCACCACCAGAAGCAGGAGACTTGTGAAGAGCTGAGCCTAGAGAAAGTCAGGTCATCAGTTTGGCTATATCCAAACCCACAAGGCAAAGTGTTGTGAAGATAAAGAGAGAGACCTGCCCAACACAGGTTAAGAAGAAAGGGAAAGAAAGAAACATAATGGTTCTAACCTCAGTAAGAGCCATGCCATCAAGGGTCAACATTGACAAAGCACTTATTGTAGCAGGTACCATGAGAAGAACTGGACGTAGATTAAGTCATATGATTCTCATGACAACCTAAAGAAAGATGTTCATTTTTAGTATGTTCTTGTTCTTAGGATCCAACCTAGCTCCTCCAGGATACTAAGTAGGACCTCTACCACTGAGCCGCATCTCCAGTCAGTGTTATCACCATCATCACCATCATCATCACCACCACCACCACCACCACCACCACCACCACTACCACCATCATCACCATTCTCTTCCTCTTCTTTCTCCTCACCATAATATTATGAGAGGAGAATGGAATGGATGGAGGGAATCATAAACTTTCTTCAGCATTTCAAATTTAGGCTCATGCACCACAAAGCAAAGACTCTGAGCCATGGTCGGACTTTCCCCTCCTCAATTCCTTGGTCCTGCAGAGAAAAGCTCTGTCTACAGCATTTTAGGAAAGGGATGTGCATGACGTCATCCTCCCTGTTGTGGCTTGGTGGCTCCTTAATAAGACTGATGCATGACAGGACTTGAGATGTATCCTGAAGCTGGGATGTGCCTCCTTTCTCTGTCTGTTCTACAGCACTGGGGTTAGGAGAGCAGCTGTCCTCACCTCTCCAGACTAAGCAAGACTCACTCCTCAGTCAAGATATCCCTTCACCTTCCGAGTCTCCGTTCCACTCCAGGAACCTCAAATAAGAGACCTAGACATAGCTTGATAGGGGGCAATAAATCAGTGGGGATGTCCCTCACCAGTGATCCGAAAGTTGCTCACGCTTGTCTTACTGTATTGTTATGTGATATAATGCTATGGCCCAAAGGCACTTACAGAAGAAAGAGTTTGTTTGACTTACAGTTCTAGGGGAGGAGGGGTCGATGTAGAGGGAAAGGAGTGCGAAAGCATGGTGCCAAGCAACAGACAAGGTGCTTGGGGTGTTCTACCACAAGCACAAAGTAGAGAGCGAGCTGGGAGCAGGGCAAGGCTATAACCTGACAAAGCCAGTTCCCAGTGACATACTTCCTCCAACTGAAACCTCCCCAGTGCCACCATCTGAGGACCAGGTTTCCAATACTAAAGCCTATGGGGACATATCTCAGTCAAGCCACCACAACTCCTTTCTGAAACCAGGTCAGGATTGTAGCGGCAGCTAGGTTTTCTGGAGTTTGTGTGAACAAAACCTCCTTAAATCCATTCCACACTTTCCCATTCCACTGGCAAAGGAATTTCTCTGCAGCTGGGAATCCCAAATGCTCAATTAGATTATTTTAGGAATTCAAAGAAGAGTTTACAAAAAACAATGTATAGGTCCCATTCCCCATCAAAGAGAGCAGGGATTCAAAAAAGAGACAATAATCATTCCCACTTCTCTCCTCTTTCCCCACAAAGTAATTGGCATGGACAATTTACAACTTGAAGCCTTTCCTAAATACATAGACAATACCGACAGGTCTTTCAAAGCTGTGCCAAGTGCAAGCAAACGGTAGCCTGAGGGCTAAATCTGACCTACTGACTGCTTCTATCAATAAAGCTCTATTGGACCACAGCCACATCTATTCTCCTGAATACTGGCAATAGCTTCCTTTCTACTAGAGGTCCAGAGACGAATCACTGTGACAGAGGCCATGTGTCACACACACAGAGCCTAAAATAGTTATGAGTCAGCCATTCGCAGAAAGTGCTTGTCTCTTCCTGACCTGAGCGATACTCACTCTCCCAATTCAGGTTTTCATCTAAGACAATACCACGGACAGACTTTTAGGCCACTAAGTAGAGGCCTGACTTTCTTTTGTCTCTATCCCTTCCCTTCATCCCTTTCTTCTCTTTTTCTCTTTCCCTCTTTTTTTTTTTTTTGTTCAAGAGATAGTGTTGCTGTACATGTAAGGCAGGTGGATGCTAAACCCTGCTATCCTCCTGCCTTAGCCATCTGAGTGCTATAATTACAGGAATTACCACGATGCTTAGCTTAGCTCTCATCTTCTTTTAAAAAGCCAGCCATTTTCCCCCACAGTGGGAAACAGTGACTGTGGCCAAGCCCGATGACCCCCAGGAACCCCGAGCAGATGGCTTGAGAGAGCCAACCGCTGCAAGATGTCCTCTAACCTTTACACAGACACCTCACACACAGACACATAAACGAATGATTGTAATACTAGTCAAATGATGTTGAAGCCATCCACCTATCATTTCACAACATAAAAGAATATTCCTAATTCTCTGACTACAGCACCAGTGACCACCAGAGTATTATCTGGCTTCAGCCCTTGTGGACAATGCAGCGATAAGCATTTACCTAGAGAAACTGGATGTGTAAGGGAATGTGAGGGGCTCGCAAGAGAGACACAGCCTCAGCGCGTACATGCAACTCCCGCCATAAACTTCTTGAAGCAACAGTTTGAGTCAAGCCTGGTTGGAGGGCTATGAGGAATTAGACTTGGAGGAAACAAAGTATGTCTCCAAGTAGCATCTGTGTTCTCATAGTCACGTGATGCGTCCTGGCTGCCTCCTGTGGGTTGAGCTTTTGGTGAGCATGCTTCTGTTAGGTGACCCACTCATGGCGCTTCCAAGGAACCGTCCAAACACTCCCAAGTGCCAACTATATCTAGACATATCAACACTAGCAGGGTAAGAGATCTCTTGGAACAGAATAGATAGAGCTATGAAAGAAATTTTCATAGATACTTATTCCTGTGGGTCAGAGTCCAAAACCACAGCCCATCCTCCTAGAGGAAATACATCTGCTTTCCCCTAGGAGTGCTGCTTAAACTCAGGTGTGCACAGAAGGCTACCAGTGGCATGCCATCTCTGGGTTATCAGTCAGGCTTGAGGCCCACACTGCCCCTCCTCACCAAGCTTCCCTAGGCTCTTGTCAGAAGACACAGCACATTCTCTGTGATTCATTAACACTTCCCTCCTCCTGCCGCTGACCTTGTGCCTGTCATTCCAAAGGTCTTCCATGGGCTGGCAGTCACGTGCTCCCTTCTTCCTCCTGTCATCCTGTTTGGAAAAATAAACTTACTTCTGAGCCGTCAGCCCACCTCTTACTGGGCAAAAGCCAACAGCATGGGCCCCAGCAGCCCTTCTTCCCGTTGCTGCTCTTCCCCGTGACCTGCTTTCCTAGCCCCCTGTTCAAGCCGGAACGGGAGAGACCCTTTTATCTCCAGCACTTTGCCATCTAGAACAGCCTTCCAGAACATTCCTGAGAGCCATAAATCTTTGCAAACTGGGTTTTCCTTTCTGGCTTCTTCCAGTTGACCGTGTTATTGCTAAATTTTAGCAAAGCAAACTTGATATTTAAAAAAACAACAACAACAACAAAAAAAAAACTACAAAGGGGTTTTACAGGAAAGGACTGCTTTTGATATATGTGCTGCCCCCTACTGGATAGAAATAAGTAAATCGTCTGGCCTGTCTGCTCTTGGTCAAAATGTTCATTGTTTTAATTTAGGTTGACTTTTAATATCAGTCTTGGAAAGTAACACTCGTCTTTATAAAGGCAAAACATACTACAGTCTATTTTAGGCCTCCTGACATCCATTAAATTGCTCTTGACCTTTGATCCGGTAATTTCCTTTCCAGAAATCTGCCCTGATGAAATAAGAAAAGTAAACAAGAGAGTACTCTCAGAGTTGGCTGTATGATTTATTATTCACAGTAGCCAGGAATCAGAACAAAGTTAAATATCCAACGACCGGTGGTTCAAGATAGCCGTAGGCAAGCTGGCAGGTCCTTAAAAGCAACACTACTGATGATGAAGGTACTCATATCATGTTGAGTCAGCAAGACCTACCACACAACTGTACGACTCATCTAAATATGCATGTGAATACATTTGGAAGGGATACATCAAAACCTCTTATGGTTTCTTTGAATGATAACATCAAGCTATTTTATACCCTCATATATTTTCAAATTTTCCTGCAAACAGGAAGCTTGTTCTGGCATGACAGGAGAACATGGCTTTAGAACCAAACAGCTACACTCTCCATCTTCCTTCTGCATACCAGGACAACTAACTCCAGCTGTACAGACAGACCTGGTCCCTCAGCTTTAAATGGCAATCTTAATAGGACCTAGGTCTCTGTCGGGACCATACACACCACCCACGAGGAGTGCTCTTGGGCTCTTTTTGATACGCAGTGGGTGTCACGCTAAAACTGGAGAGAGTAGGCAAGCTGTTCCCCTACAACCTAAAACCAAGCCTCCATCCACTCTTCTGTGAAATGCAGATGAGCAGAAATCATGTGGTTTCTACAGATTGTCTTGCACGCTGAGGGAAGTCCTTGCTCTCTGCTTTCTCGGATGCTAAACCAGCCACTTTGCATGTTTTGGTCTCCAGCATATTGAAACCACATCTCAGAGGCAGGTTTGTGGGCACTACTTACAGCGGTGAAGAAATTATCCAGATAGCCACCGAAGAGGCCAAGCGTTCTTACACATATTTCACACTGGGTGGTATCGACAACAGCAGGACCTTTTGGCTAGTATCTGATCTTGACTGCCATTTATGGAGCGTGATTCAGACCACGTTAACATTTATTAACATGCTATGGGTCTCACCAGTGAAAATTCATTAGCAAAGCATTCATTCTATGTCTCTCGAAGGCAAAAGTATCTGAAGCATTTAAAACGACCTCTTTGCAATGAGATTTTTCTGATTTAACACCGGGCTGAAGGCTGGTTAGCTTGGGAGCTCCCCATGGGGTCCAACTCTAAATAATAAAACCTACATAAATATCTTACAGTATGTGCTTGCATGCTTCAGGGAGATTACAGACCTGTAAAGCAAGAAAGACAGCCCCAGCAAACTACATGGTATGAGGTCTGATTCAAAAAGTCTAAATATTTGAATTTCATACTTTTGGCATGTACTCACTTAAGGATTTTGAGCTGTAGTTTTCTACCTCCTCTACACTGCTTCCTTCTCTCTTTTTCTTCTTTTCTCTTGTCCTCTGTCTTTTCTCTCTCTCCCTCCCGTCCTTCCTCTCTGCTCTTTTTTTTTTCTTTTCTCTTCTTTCCTGTTATATAACCGGGAATGGTGTTCTGACATAATTCGATTAATTCTAAGTCAAATCATCCAGCTGACCATTGACTGCCTGGCCAGGAAGACGCATGTGGGGTCTTTGTCTTACCACACAGTAGCCCTTCACTTTAACATGTGAGGCTCGATTGTGAGCCTGAGATGGCTCAGTGGGGCTAGGTGCATGCCACAAAGCCTGGCAACCTGAGTTGGATCCCTAGAACCCACCCGGTAGGAGAAGAGAAGCAACTCCTACGGGTTGTTCATTGACCTCCACACATGATAAAAGCATAAATGTGAAGGTGGGGGGGGGGACTCCTCTTTCACAAAACAATGGTCTCTATTGAAACAATGTTGTTCTTGTTTTCAACTCAGTAATGCACTTCCTGGAGTCCATTCATCTGTTCTGAAGGAGTTTTTATCAGTGTGTAGTACGCAGTGCCTGGCTGGTATTTTAAAACACCTGCCAGCTTTTAAACAGAGATGATGATGTGTGTGTGTGGGGGGGAGTGCAGTGAAGTTACAGAGTTACCCGATCCTGGAGGAAGAGTTTTATGAATTGTATTTTCTATTCCATACTGAAGAGTGGCCTTGTTTAATAGGTAAACTGGAGAGTGAGTCTCCAAAGAGAACCTCTTTTCCCTCTTTGGAAAGACTGTGTGCTGCCCCCAGAGACTCACAGGCTGGAGGAAGCACTCCACGCCACCTTCCCCTCCAGATCTACTCCTTGGGAATTCCACACAGAAGCCCACTTTGGTAATCTGAGAGTCCTCCATTTATGGAGGTTTTATCAGGGAAATCAAAATGGGAAGTATTTGACTCAGATAACAGGATTAAAAATTGCCATTCTTCTCATTCTGCAGAGAAACACAGATCAAGGCAGGGGGCTGGGGACTGCAGTGTGAGGTAGCACTGTACACTCTAACAGTGCCCACGGCTAGATTTATTTAATTGTTGTTGTTGTTGTTGTTATTATTATTATTATTATTATTATTATTATTATTTTAGGTTTCTGGTTTGGTTTGGTTTGGTTTTTGAGACAAGTTTTCTCTGTGTAGCCATGACTATCTTGGAACTTGCTGTATAGACCAGGCTGGTCTCAAACCTCAAGATCCACCTGCCTCTGCCTCTGGAGCGCTTGAATTAAAGATGTGCACCACCATGGCCAGCTTCATTGGAGACTTTAAAAAGCCGTTTCCTCAGATTGGAACCTGGGTTTCTTCAGCAATTGTGGGGCAGAACTTCACCTTTCATCATCCTCATTCTTTTTCCGTTCTGTCCCCACCCCCACCCCCGTCTATGTTTTTAGACAGAAGTGACTTGCGCAGGAGAATAGCAATGGCGGCAAGAGCAGGATCGATGCTGATGGGGAATGCTCTGTGAAGGGGAGTGGTCGCGGGTTCACAGGGAGACTTGTTCATAGTCAATCGGCTGGATTCTGACTCTGGAGCTTGGGGAGGTTTTAATGACCTCTCATTCTAACCACATGTCCCAGTCGGGTCCAGAAGTCCCAGCTTTGGCCCGTTTAAGTCCTCTCAAGGCCTGTGGTAGAGTCTTAAAACCACCTCAACCACCCACTGTCACATCCACAGCTCTAGGAATGGGAAAGTGGAAATGCTCAATGAGCATCTTCAATTTATGGCTTGCGGGTACCACACCAAACACCGCAGCCACCATAACTTTGTCTGCCTCTGAAGCATGGAGGTTTCCCCATACGATTTCCTCCTGAGCACCAGAGTATAAAAATGGCTGTTTCCCCGAGGCTATTGAGCAAAATAACCCGAACAAATTAGTTTCTCTTGGTAGAACAGGTTCCATTGGTTAAACTATGAACTGGATAGCCCCAGAGAGGGGTGGGGGGGCTCAGGTAGCCTGATGACCACTGTGGACGTTCTGTGAAGATGCTGAGTGTCTTGGTTCCCAACTCACTGCTTCAAATTATTTGAGTCCTCAGTCCACATGGTTTGCATGTGTTTACAGGCTAATGTTTCAAGTAAAAGTTAGACTCAGCCCAAACAGAATTAGGTTCTCTCTTTTCCAAGAGAGATAAGCTTGTTCACCAGAGCCAGCTCTGAGGTCCCCAAAGACACTGCCAAGCCTTACTTGGTCCGTTTGCTCGTCTGTTCTCAGCTCAAGTTCAACTTTGTTCAGAGCAAGAAGAAAAACAATTTTTTTTTTCCTGCTGTCCTGCTGTTTGCCATGGAAAGGAGCTGTGCTGGTTGGAGTTTTCAGTGTGTGGGCCTTAGGTGGCAGAACGCATCAGGACAGGTCTCCAGTCTGTTCTTTGTCCTTTCAAAGCTGGGGCACACACATTAAGGCCTGCAAAGGGAGGTGTTTATATAGGACTTTAAAGCAGACTCAGAAGCCAGAATGCTAGCTATTGAGACCCAGCACCAAGTATTAATGTGGTCTTCAATTTCCTGGGGAGAATAACAGTGCCTCTTCCACTGTGACACACAGCGTTAAATACAAGTACACCCTGTACCATTATTGTCATTTGAGGCAAGCTAGTAAGGAAAACTAACATGGCTGCCGGTGTTCCAGGAACAGGAAAGAAGAAACTGAGCTGACCCACATGGAACATGCTGCACTTGAGTTTGGCAACTTGAGCCTCTGGGCAGGCAGATTCATGATTCCCAAATCTCCTTGTGTGTTTCCAGAGCAGCCCGAAATTCAGATTCTGCAGCAGGTTTCAGTCTGTAAATACTGACAATAAACTGAAACACATTATCAAACCATGCATTGAACTAAACACAGCATGTGAGTGGGGTGTCCAGCCAGGTGCCGTGTCTTCAGCCTTAGCTCAGTTACTCCATCCTGCCACCCCGGAGTGTTGGATGGGAATGAGCTCTGCATACCCCGAGATAAACAAAGCTGCCTAATGAATTTTCCTTCCTTCCTTCCTTCCTTCCTTCCTTCCTTCCTTTCTTCCTTCTTTCCATCCTTTTTTAATTCCAAGTTTCTCAAGGCAGGGTTTCTCTGTAGCCCTTTGTGTCCAAGAAGCTGCTTTTAACTAAGCTGGCCTCTAACTCAAAGACCCTACTTCTGGCTCTCCAGCGCTAGAATTAAAGATGCATCACCGCCCCTGGTGAACTTCATTTCAGTTATGGCCAAGGTAGGGTTTTATTATTAAAAGGGAATTGGTGACAGAAGTTGATGGCTAAGCTGCTAATGAGGCTAACAGTGGCTATTCAGGGTCAAGGACATCCCATCCCAAGAACAGTGGCTATTCAGGGTCAAGGACATCCCATCCCAAGAAAGCTTCATGTTGGGGTGGGGCAGCAGGCATAGTCCATATGATTGATGTCAGCAGATCTTTGAACTATGAAAACACCCTTGGTGTCTAGTCACTCTTTTAATGTGGTAAGAGCTGAGCACAGAATCAAGTGTTGGTTCCATCCTGGCTGTGTGACTTTGAGTAAGCACCTTGCTCTCTCTGTACCTCATGTATAGCTGTACAAGCAAACGTACTTTCAGGCAAAAGTGCTATGGGTGCTAGAGCTCTGAAGTCACATCACCACAGGAGTGGGGTTGAGCGTGAGGACAAGCTTCACATTTTCAGCAGCAATAACGAAGAGAGCTTAAAGGGACAATTTCAGAGCTGCAGGGAGGTGACAGCATGTTAGAAGGCAGTATGGCTGCTTCTGTTTATCTTTCTTTAACAAAACACATACTATAGGGAGCTAGCAAGATGGCTCGGTGGGTAATGGCACCTGCCACCACTTGACAGATCAAGTTCAATGCTTGGGACCCACATGATTAGAGGAGAGAACCAACTACTAAGCTGTCCTGTGGCACAAAATAAATAAATAAATGAATATTTTAAAATGTCTACTATATTAGTCCCCAAAGAAACTAGACTCCCCTGTTGGTTGAATGTGGCCATCTGACAGGCTGTACCTAAGGGGACATCTTCTGTACAAACTCGGACACAACAACAGCTGGAACTTTGGCAGCCATCTCAGATTGTGAAGTAAGACTGTTCTCTCTCCCGAGTCTGGCCAGGGTTATTTGTAGGAGCCTAGGTGAGGAGTTGTTTGTGCGTCTGTGGGTAAGTTACTGGGGGCTATACCACTGAAGACAACGTCCTTCCCTCCCTCAGCAAGCATGAACTTACAGAAGGCTCAGGGTCCTTGGAAGCCCCTCTCTAGTCCAGGACAGACTGTTAGCGGTCCCAGTCTCGTGATCACAGCTGAAGTTGAGGAGTGCATCGGCTGTGTCCAGCCACAAAGACATCGTTCCACAGCACCCATCCCTCCCTCTGGCTCCTTCTTTCTGCACTTTCTTCCAAGATGTTCTCTGGGAGCTGGAGGAGTTGATGTGGATGTCCAATTTATGACTGAGCATTCGACAGGTACTTTTTCTCAGCACTCTGTCCAGTTCTACATCTCTGCAGTAACCCCTACCCACTGCAAACCAAGGAGCGTCTGTCACCACAGCCAACAGCAGCAGTAGTCTGTAAGCAAATACATCTAGAAGCCAATCTGATGAACACATTATACCCATTTATCAAAACATGGGGCCAGCAAGATGGCTTAGTGGGTAAAAATGTTGACTGTGCAAAGCGGGTGACCTGAGTTTGATCCTAGGAACACAAGCATAGGTAGAACCAACCCTACAAAGTTGTATTCTGACTTCCCCCTGTGTGCCATGACATGTACTCCAACATATCACACACACACATGCACGCACACACACACTCAGACACACACACACTCAGACATACACATACTTACACACACACACTGAGATACACATATGCACTCAAACACACACACATTCAGACACACACATTTAGACATGTACACATACACACACACTGAGACACATACTCACACACACATACACAGAGGTGTTTTGTTTGTTTGTTGTGTTGTGTTTTGTTTTGTTTTAAGAAGTATCTTCCTCACTAGGGCCGACGACTTCTCTAGTCACAACTTGTAATCATTTTGCAGAACTAGGTGTGAATTCCCTCCTGGGACAAGGGGCCTCAAGTAAATCAGGAAGTGCTTTGTTACCCTGTGGCAGTCATGCCACTGCTGTACTTGTGGGCACCTTGTGCCTGTCAAGTTGGTAGCACAGCGCACAGGGTCTATGGCTGAGGAAGGCTGTTGAGGACAAGTCTCCCAGCCAGCTTCCTATCACCTTCCAGCACCACGAAAAGTGACCAGCAGAAAGGAAGCTTCCAGCTCTGTCCTCACGTGGTGTCTTTATGTCTTGCAACCGAAGCCTGTACGCTCTTCAACAACACGGCCTTACCATCTGGGCCTGGTCAGCACATGACAGCAGTGGCAAGAGCTGAGGCTGGATTTTTAAGGGTCACAGAAGAGGAAGGACTTTAGTAGAGGAAGGCTGTCTACCTTTGGCCTTATTAAGGAGAGAAAGGGGAGTTCTTTGCCATAAACAATTATTTTGATCTAGTCCTAACACAAGATTGAACTCAATCCTAACCTCCAAAGAATCCACTGGCTGTATTTTAACTTCTGAGCAGGATGCAGCCATCAGCGGTCTATGAACAAGCAAGTAGCACATTGAAAATGTGATGCAGGAAGGTGCATAGTGCAGAACAGTATTGCAGCCCCTTCCCAGTAATGGAGGCAGGAGGGAAAATAAGGCCGAGCACTAGGCAGGGAGTCTGAATTACTGCAGTACGGGAGATGAGAGAGGGAAATGAACACATGCGGAAAACTGTTTAGGAACCATCATGGCAGCTGAATGGATTTGGTTTGTTTTTTAGCCTTTTAAAAATATACAAATATTGTCTTAATCCATTTACAAAATATCTTAGGCTGAGTAATTTGTAAATGGTAGACCAGTTGTTCACACTGGAACGTGGAAGTTCAAGGTCAAGGAGCCAGCCGATGCAGCACTCTGTGTGTGTGCGTGTGTGTGTGTGTGTGTGTGTGTGTGTGTGTGAAGCAAGCTCCCTCCAACTCCTTGATAGGAACTTGAATTTACTCGTTTAATTCCCAATCATTCAATCACCCCAGTTCTTGATACTGTCGCTCTGGAGATCAAATTTTAACATGTGAATCCAGGGGCGTGTGCATCAACCTTCAGGATGGAGCCCAGGTAATGTATGTCATGTCCACAGATATCCTGCTCCCCCAAAAAAGGTCAGACTCACTGACTTGGTCCAAAATTGAGTCGGTTCAAACTGGACCACAAAAGGATTCCTGGTGGTTAGGTAAAGAGCCAGTATTCCTGTCCACCAAATTCCCATCCCATGCTGTGGCCTCATGGGTCCCTCAGCCCCTGTTTATCTATGCTGGTCATGCACCTCATCCTTCTCACCTTCTCCTCCTCTACCCTGAGCTCCCAGGCCTTTCTCCCTCCCCCCTCACAGCTGCTCATCCTCCTTAGGACCTGAATGGTTTTTCCACATCCGGCTTCCCTACCCCTGGCCATGTCTAGTCTGCTGCTTTTTCTCTCCTATCTGGACTCTTTTAGATGCTTCTAGTTGTTCTTTCTCTAATACCCATAATCAAAACAATTCACCCAAAATCACAGAGCAGCCATCTTGGTGGTTTCTTTACTGCTCCTTAGCTTACAACAAATTTAAATAATATTGAGAAAAGTTATACTTTTTTTAAAAAATCTGTCTTAAATTGACAGGTGAGGTGGTTGTTGTGGCTGGAGCAGAGAATACTACACAACATAGTGAGATGTTTTACAATGAGATTGCTTGTGTCATATCTGGATGCTGTTAGTTATAAGTTCCATGACCTTGGCCAAGTTACTTGCCTTCTCAGTTGCCTTGGCTTCTTCCTTACTAGTGTAATAATTTCCATGTTCAGGTTGCTGCCTGCTAAGGGTTAAATAAGACAAGCTACTCATTTTTACAGATGTTCAGTCTGTGGCACAGTGTGCCAGGGATACATTGATGGGTCGGAGCATTAGGGAGCACAGGTGTGTGCCTACTTAGAAAGAAGACCCATAAGAAAGTAATGATGATTGCTGGATAGCATGGTGAAGCATGGCTTGTGGGCAAACTTTGGTGATGGGCAAGAGGACTCTACCCAGGGTTAGCAAGAGGACTCTACCCAGGGTTAGCAAGAGGACTCTACCCAGAGTTAAGATGACTCTACCCAGAGTTAGCAAGAGTACTCTACCCAGGGTTAGCAAGAGGACTCTACCCGGGGTTAGCAAGAGGACTCTACTCAGGGTTAAGATGACTCTACCCAGGGTTAGCAAGAGGACTCTATCCAGGGTTAGCAAGAGGACTCTACCCAGGGCTAGTTAATAAATATATATGCTTGTAAGAGTTGTATATTTATAACAACTCAGAAAACTACACTTCCCCCATTGGTAATAATAAAATCTATCCATTCAAAAAACATTCCTTTAGTCCCTCTAGGTGTTATCTTAAATGTCTCAGAAAGCAGAATAGAAAAGTTCCTGACCTGCATAGTTTGTCCTGTAAATACATTTGTTTAAAATAGAATCTGTCTTATTAAGTAAACCATGTGGGTGGCTAGGGCAAAGTGCATGAAATAAGCCATGAATGGACTGGATTGTCACCACCCACCTCCCGAGGGGAGGGACCATGTGGGCTACAGCTCTTTCCATGAACTGAGGTTTCCTTCCTTCCTTCCTTCCTTCCTTCCTTCCTTCCTTCCTTCCTCCCTCCCTCTCTCCCTCCCTCCCTCCCTTCCCTCCTTCCTTCCTTCCTTCCTTTCTTCCTTTCTTCTTCTAAGGTGCACTGACCTCTTCTCCTGTTCACATTTTCAGTTTTCTATTTATTTCTTCAACAAAATAAAAAATATTTCCCTTTTAAACTTATGAGAACTCACTGGTGATAGAAATCACTGAGGCAACGTTTCATAAATCAAGGACACTTTGTATAAAGAAAAAAGCATAGAAATGCTTTCATGTTCATTTATGGTACAGTTGGCTGAGCAGGTAGGTATTACCCAGTGGAGAACCTAGGTTTTTTAATCTGTTAATATCCTACAATTATCTCATCAAAGCATTGCTGTTAAGTGGCCTGCACTGTATCTGCATTCAAAATCAGTACTGTACACAGGAGAATGACCAGCAGATCAATGCTCCCTGTCCTGTCCACTAAAGGAACAATGTAAACAGGTCACAGCATGTAGCTCCTGTCCACTGGGCTGCCTGCTACACACACACACACACACACACACACACACACACACACACACCCTGTTCCAACTCAAAGTAATTCCAGTCCTCCTCAAAGGGAAACAGTGGATGATGAACTTTCCAGTAACTTTTATGCCCATGAGCCTTATTCACTTCCCACCCCAGCACTGAAGTGGTGTTTACAGGAAGATTTCAGCTCTTCACATAGGTGGTACCTTAAAAGAAGATCCGGGATGGAGGACAAATGATTAAATGAAACATGAAGATGCTGAGCATCTCTCTCAGTGAGAGCTTGCCTGGAGTGCATCATTACATGAACAATATTCAATTTTTATATGTGCAAAAACAGAATCCATTTTAAAAGTACTGATTGGAACTGAAGAAATGGCTCAGCCATTGAGAGCACTTGTTCTTCCAGAGGATCCAAGTTCAGCTCTCAGCACTCACATCAAGAGGCTCACTACTACCTGCAACTCCACCTCTGGGGGTTCTGATGACTCCTTCTGGTCTCTAAGGCACTAGGCACGTGTTTGGTGCACATACTTACATGCACACACATGTATACATAAAAAATATCGTTTAAATGTACTGTTTGTTATGATCTGACTTTTATACATAAAACCTTCTAAAGACCATGACGATCAAGGTGCAGAACCTTTCTGTTACTTCATCACTATCACCACCCTCAAATATTATGCCCCTGGGATTCCCCTCTCCCACTCTTCATACCAACTCCTCCTGTTAGGCATCTGTCCCTGTTAGCTGCTCTTTACTTCCTAGCAATTTAAATTAAGTCATACAGTATCTACTCTTGTGTGTCTGGAGTCTTTCACCATGTATATTTATTTTGAGATCCATTTATGTTGCTGTATCAAGTTTATTCCTTTTTATGACCAAGTTGAATGTATAAGCTCACCAACACTGCTTAACCAGTTCACCAGATGTATAGACATTTGATATGGAGCCTCGTTTGCTGTTTAGGGCTAGTGTGAGCCAAACTGCTACAAACATTTTCAGAGACCTTTGTATCTCTGAGTAAATATCCAGGAGATAACTGGCTAGCTGTTTAGTGAGAGTCTATGGAGCACGAGTGAGCACTAGGTACTTATTTGACCAGCAGGATGAGTTCGCATACCAGTGGATCCACATCCTCAGAGATTTTCAACTGTCAGTCCTTTGAATTTTAGATATTATAACAGGCTTTCATTTTTATACGAGGAGGAAAACCTGGTATATTGCGCTTAGTTTGGATTTTCTACAGCTCTCAGACAAAGCTGGCTGATCATCTGAATAACCAAAGCAAGGCAGGAAGGAGGGCAAGCACAGCAGCTAAAGACATCTATGGTTCCAGCGAAAGGTAGCAGGGACTACAGTGGAGAGGCGGGGAGTGGATAGAAGGGCATGGAATTTGCATAAAATGGCTTTAAGATTCATTGGTGGTTTAGTTATGGTGGGTTAGGAAAAATCACTCAGGCTACAACCGCAGAGGAGCTGGGCTCACACTCAAGTCTACTTAATGCCCGAGATGTCTTTTAGCCCTTGCCCCTTCTAAGTCATACATAGAACTGATGAGCATGTAGGCTCTATGGCTTCTGTGTTTGTTAGAGGAGGTCACTCTCATTCGGAGTGAAGAGGAGGTTTGAATCTTGAGGGGTTCTTTGTAACACTGTTACAGTTTTTGTTACCACTAACTGATGATTGTTATCTATTTCTGTATGGAGTTCTCTTCATTTTAAGTCAATGGGAGAGAAAAAACAAAAACAAACAAAAATGAGCCTATGTATATTAGTCTTTTGTATTATTTCGGTCACAAAATAGCCAACAATAGCAATGTAAAGAAGGAAGGAAGGGAGGAAGGAAGGAAGGAAGGAAGGAAGGGAGGGAGGGAGGGAGGGAGGGAGGGAGGGAGGAAGGAAGGAAGGAAGGAAGGAAGGAAGGAAAGGAAGGAAGGAAGGAAGGAAGGAAGGAAGGAAGGAAGGAGGAAGGAAGGAAGGAAGGAAGGAAGGAAAGGAAGGAAGGAAGGAAGGAAGGAAGGAAGGAAGGAAGGAAGGAAGGAAGGAAAGGAAGAAGGGTTTATTGGCTCAAAATTTGAGGATCCATCTATAATCCATCATAGTTCTGGAAGTCATGGTAGTTAGAGCGTGTGGTAAACAAGCACATTGTATCTGTTCAGAAAACAGAGAAATAAATTCTGGAGCTCATTAGGCTTTGCATTTCCCTTTTTATTCAGTCTAAGACTCCATCCCATGAGATGGTGCCACCCACAGTCATGGTGGATCTTTCTGCCTCACTTAAATCTGTCTGAGGAAACCTTTAGACACACCCAGAGGTGACTAAGTGATGCTTTATCCAATCAAGTTGGCAAAAAAGATTAACTGTCATGTCAACCTCTTGTCAACTTCACACCTAAATATACTACTTTTTAATCCATAACTTTCTACCCCTGACCTTCAAAAGCCTATGACATTCTCATAATGCAAAATGTGTTTCATTTATCTGTTAGAGTCTGCAAAATCTTAACGGTTCCAACACTGATCAAAAAGTCCAAGAAACTCAGGGCGTTCTCTTAACTACGAGCCACTCTACAAAAATAATAAAGTATCATATTTCCAATGTACAACTGCACAGAATAAACAGTTCCATTCCAAAAGGCACAGGCCAGGACAGAGCAATGAAAGCTAAGACCAAAGTAAAACCAAAACCCAAAAGGGGAAACATAAAATCCTTCAGCTAGAGGCCCAGCATCTGGGCTTTGCAGTGTCATTTGCAATGTCATTGCAGTGTCTGGTAGAAACAGTGTTGGGTGTTTTCCCCATCTCAGGCCCAGTTCTGTCATCTGCAGTGTTGGGAGCCATTTTGCCTCCTTCTGTGAAAGCCTGGCTATCAGGCAGAGTGAAGGCGAGTCAGGGTCTGCTGGCTGATCTCCTAGCCTGCTGACACATGGAATGCTAAGAGGAGCTACACTTGGAGCTCAAGGCAAGGGGCTGAATGTTCTATTAATATTGGTTGAAGGAACAGGGAGGTACAGAATATCCTATGTATATCAGACATTGTATCTGCTAGCTTGTGACTTTGTTTCCCATGAGACTGTAACGTGTATATCAAAGCAATGATAAATACACCCAGGGCTGCTGTGGTATAGACCTGCAGCCCTCCCAATTTTTAACTTTTGTCTCTGAGTCTTCTTTTCCATCTTCCCTATAATCATCCTCTCGTCCCTTCTCAGAGGACTGTTAAATTTCTCACTGGCAGGACCAGTGCCCTGAAGCACATGTAGCATCTCCCCTGAGCTGTGCCTGCAGGTTTCCTACACAGACAGCCCATGCTCCTGGTATCTCCTACACTCTGGGTCCTCCCCAGCAACCCCAGCTACATTTTCACTGTCAGCTTCATGCACTATCTGTCAGACCCTTCTTGCATGGAATTCAGTCCTGCTACCCATTGTCTGGCTTAGCATGTTTCCAGAACCTTGGTGTAAACTCCCATAACCCTGTAGGTAGCTCCTGTATTTTGCATCCTGCAAAACCACAAGGACAACATTGCCACTTTCTGCCAGCCTGGGATGTCATCTGGCCCTCTTCTACCACAGTTCTGTGTGTCTTGTTAGCTAAACTGTAGAACTCCTTCTGTAGGCAGCTGTTTTCAAGCAGAGCATCCCTTGATTGACATTCCCAGTTCAGCCTTTCTCTGTTCAAGTAAATCTACAGTTTTATAACTGGAGTCCTTGATGGGCAGAGTCTTGCCTGTAAGGCACCTTTCCTAGTGTGCCTGTGAAAAGTATTTCCTTACAGCAAGAAAATAGTAACTAAGAGAGGTAGCTTAAAATTTTGTTTTGATCATTTGTCAGCCTTTTGGTTGATATCAAATATAAATGTTTTCTACATGTTAAATTTTCCTCCATAAATGAGCCACATTTTATAAAGAAAACCTTTTTTAAAGTTTACTTATCAAGACTAGAGAGATGGCTCAATGGTTAAGAGCATATTGCTCTTCCAAAGGATTTAAACTCAGATGCCTGCACCTACATCAGGTAGTTCACAACTGCATGTAACTCCAACTTTAAGGGATTTGAGACCCTCTTCTGGCTTCCATGGGCACCCACACTTACATATATATATATATATATATATATATATATATGTA